>PISX010010761.1:0-68571 GCA_004024625.1 Mellivora capensis
CGAATGTTTATAGCAGCAATGTCTACAATCGCCAAACTATGGAAAGAGCCTAGGTGTCCATCAACAGATGAATGGATAAAGAAGATGTGGTATATATACACGATGGAATACTATGCAGCCATCAAAAGAAATGAAATCTTGCCATTCGCAACGACGTGGATGGAACTAGAGGGTATCATGCTTAGTGAAATAAGTCAATGAGAGAAAGACAACTATCATATGATATCCCTGATATGAGGAAGTGGAAATGCAACATGGGGGACTAGGGGGGCAGAAAAAGAAGAAAAGAAACAAGATGGGATTGGGAGGGAGACAAACCATAAGTGACTCTTAATCTCACAAAACAAACTGAGGGTTGCAGGGGGGAGAGGGTCGGGAAAGGGGGGTGGGGTAATGGACATTGGGTTGGGGAGGGTATGTGCTATGGTTAGTGCTGTGAAGTGTGTAAACCTGGAGATTCACAGACATGTACCCCTGGGGATAAAAATTTGTTTATAAAAAATAAATAAAAAATAAAAAAAAAAACCACATTAAGATACCACCATTCACCAGTTAGAATGGCAAAAATTAACAATGCAAGAAACAAAAAACATTGGAGAGGATGTGGAGAAAGGGGAATCCTCTTATGTTGTTGGTGGGATTGCAAGTTGATGCAGCCCCTTTGGAAAACAGGGTGGAGGTTCCTCAGAAAATTAAAAATAGAGCTACCCTATGACCCAGCAATTGCACTACTGGGTATTTACACCAAATATGCATATTCAGTGAAAAGAAGGGCCATATGCACCACAGTGTTCATAGCAACAATGTCCACAATAGTCAAACTGTAGAAAGAACCAAGATGCCCTTCAACAGACTAATGGATAAAGAAGATGTGGCCCATATATACAGTGGAATATTACTCAGCCATCAGAAATGATGAATACCATACTTTTGCATCAACATGGATGGGACTGGAGGAGATTATGCTGAGTGAAATAAGTCAAGCAGAGAAAGTCAATTATCATATGGTTTCACTTACTTGTGGAACATAAGGAATAGCATGGAGGAATTCAGAGTGGGAGATGAATCATGAGAGACTGTGGACTCCAAGAAACAAACTGAGGTTTTTAGAGGGGTGGGACTAGAGGTATGGGTTGGCCTGGTGATGGTTATTAAGGAGGCCACGTATTGCATGGAACACTGGGTGTTATATGTAAACAATGAATCTTGGAACACTGCATCAAAAACTAATGACACACTTACGGTGACTAACATAATATAACAAAAAATAATAATTTTTTTAAAAAGTCAGAAACCACTATTTCTAGTTATGTGTTAAAGATGTGTGATGGGAATCAAGCTTAGCCACAAACTGCCAGATGACACTGAGATATAAATGATTACTATTCAAAAAAATCAGTATTAAAAAAACAACATAATCCACAGGGGGAAACAAACACAATCAGTTGATGAAAAGATTGCTACTTTTACTGCAGGGACTGCAAGAGTTCTACAATACAAGCATTATATTTATGCCTCACAACTTGTCCTCATTGAAGTCCTCTTTTGAGAATCTTTAAGAATAAGTTTACTCCCATTTTTATGCCTATAAACATAAAATATCAGAGGGACGCCTGGGTGGCTCAGTTGGTTAAGCGGCTGCCTTCAGCTCAGGTCATGATCCCAGCGTCCTGGGATCGAGTCCCACATCGGGCTCCTTGCTCAGCAGGGAGCCTGCTTCTCCCTCTGCCTCTGCCTGCCACTCTGTCTGCCTGTGCTCGCTCTCTCTCTCTCTCCCTCTCTCTCTCTGACAAATAAATAAATTTAAAAAATTAAAAAAAAAACATAAAATATCAGACCTTTGTCTCATATTTCTCTTCAAGACTGATAGTAGAATGTTGAATGCTAATGCTCTGAACATCTGCAGTAACATCCCAGTAACTTGGCTAAATCCACTCAGACTTACCCATCCAAGTTGATTAAGTCACCTGGTTAACTCTGCAGACTACCAAATGTAACTGAGCATGGGAGAGGAAGAAAGTTGAGAAAAATTGAGATTATATTTAAGAAAGCATGATATTCCGCGGTTGTTATCTTGAGTTCTTTGTTCCTACAGTGTATTTTATGGACATTGTTATTATAAAACCCAAGTGTTAACATTTACAGGTCATGCTGCCCCAAACAGAACTCGTTATGGCTGTAAGTTTATCCCGATATTGAAAAGATTCAAGAAAACTATAAAACATGCCCTACTACTTAGAATAACCCCCCCATGGAATATGACAAGAAGCCATGGACAAAAATTCATACTCATTGTGAAGGATTATCCTAAGACAAATGAAAAAGAAATGATTGTGGAGGATTCCATCTTAAAATGTCCCAAAACATACCTCGTTTCATCTCAACAATCAAAGCTCTGGATATTATTTGCAACACATGAATGCTAAATAATATTATTTCCCACCATGTACCCACATGTATTCAAGTTGTACATCAGAAATGTGTGGATGGAAATCATTACTGTCAAGCAAATGGTCATGTTGCAAAGATTGTCATGATGGAGTTGGTCCAAGGAGACTGGCCATTAAAAAGTTCCAGTGTTCTCTCAGAGTGTGATTCTGTCACATGTTCACCAGCAGAATTTGGTTCTGCTCATGGAGCTGCACTATCTTAATTTGTCTTGGCCATTTCCCCCGATACTTTCATATGGGTTAACCAGAGAGTCAGTAGTAGGCAGTTGCATGTGATGCAGGTGTGTACTGCTGATGTTTTTACCCCTTTTGTTTTCTTGTTAGTTTTTTGTTCCTGTAGTAAAACGTTGCAGTGATTTGGGCAGGGAGCAAGACGATGGTTGGAGAATAGAGGAACACATGGAGGAAGTCATTCTGAGTAGGGTTTTACCCCATTAAAAGACTGTGACTAATGTCTCTGAGTCTCTAAGTCCTTACTCTGAATAGAACTGCTTAAGTAAGAAGTAAGTCAGGAAATGTGGGCGTTGTGAACGCTTCATAGGTCACCCATTAACTGACATTTCAAACATAAATGAACAAAGTGATCTCCTTATTTCTCTCTCCCTAGTAAGTGAGCCATCCTCAACCGAGGCTCAAACCAGAAATTTACAGATTA
This sequence comes from Mellivora capensis, assembly GCA_004024625.1. Taxonomy (NCBI): domain Eukaryota; kingdom Metazoa; phylum Chordata; class Mammalia; order Carnivora; family Mustelidae; genus Mellivora; species Mellivora capensis. Next base: position 3,106 of record PISX010010761.1, read on the forward strand.
TCCTATATTATACTTTTCTACCCCCCTATGCATTAGCAGGTCTTATTATCTTCATCTCAAAGATCTGTCTCTAATCCCATCTCTCTTCCCATCTCAGTTCTACTCTTCCCATGCTGGTCGTAAGTTCATCATCTCTGAGCTATACTTAATCCTCTAGTAGCCTCCTCCAGAAGCCTGATTGCATCATTCTTTCCACCCTGTCTGTCCACTCCCATTTTCCACAGAGTTGCCAAAATGATCCAGGAAAAATAGCTGTGTCGCGTACTAAATATTGTGTAGCTTCTCAGTGGACTTTGACTAGAAACCAAACTTCTAGACCCTGAGGCATCAGTCCCTATATGCTTCCTGAATCTTCTTTAAGACTCCTTTTGCCATACACTCGAGCCATACTGGCTTCTTGAGTACCTCAAGCAACCCCAGTGCTCTCACAGCTCAGGGCTTTTTGCACCTGCTATTTCCTCTGCCGAGGAAGCTTTTTCTCTGGCTCTCAAGCGGTTGACTTCTCCATTTCTTATGCCGAGCTTACATAGTTCATATTCAGAGAGCTCTTTGCTGACCACACATTAGTAAACTGTCATCAGCTCCATGGGTTGTCACAATACCACATTTATTTTCTCCTTAAACCTTACCATTGTCTATCACTGTTGTATTTATCAGCAGTTTTTATTTTTATTTTTTTAAGATTTTATTTATTTATTTGACAGAGATCACAAGTAGTCAGAGAGGCAGGCAGAGAGTGAGAGGGGGAAGCAGCCTCCCTGCCAAGCAGAGAACTTGATGCGGGGCTCGATCCCAGGACCCTGAGATCATGACCTAAGCTGAAGGCAGAGGCTTTAACCCACTGAACCACCCAGGTGCCCCAGCAGTTTTTATTTTTAATAAAATAGTTGTCTCTTACTTGTTTCTTGTCTTGGCTCAAAATATGTCTCACTTCATCTCAAACCTCAGCTTCAATAAGCAGAGCTCCTGGCCAGATATCTGAAGCATAGGTATTGTCGAGCCTCACGACAATTCGTAATACAGTGTCTGTATTTACTTGAGCTGTATTTGAGCAGTGACCAAGTCTATCTATTCATCACCATGTTCCCTAGTACAGTCTAACTAATATAAAAGTTGGTCTAACTTTTATATAGTAAGCAATCAGTTAGTATTTAACACAGCCATAAATGAATGAATGAACTTTTTCAGGAATGCTAGAGCCAGAGAAACTTGAAGTTTGAAAAGTTAGGAAATTTTGGCCCTTGAAGAGCATTAGGAAGTTGACATAAACCTTCTTTTATATTACTATGGAATCTGTGATTCACTTTACAGGTAAGATTTCAGGAATACACTGGCTTTCTGTAGTGAAGGTGACATGTTAGACTGTGCCTTACAAATGTGACTGTGAGAGGGCCAACCTTGAACAGAACTGAAAGGAGAGACAGCACTCACTCCTTCAGGGCATTTCGTGGTCATGTGGCCTAAATGTCAGTTTACTTGGTCATTATCTTGTGTCCTTGTTCTTCCTCAGGAAGTAGTGTTCATCTGGATACATTGAGTCCCAGTGTTCAGGCAAAAGAAATTCTGCATCATTCTAGCAGGTTTGCCAGGAGGCTCAGGCCTCTGCTGCCTGAAAGGTACAAATAAGAACAGGGAACTCGCAGTTGTAGAGGAAAATATAATCCAATGAGACTCACTGCTAGAAAATATAGGCATGTTCACTCCAGGTGTTGATTGGAATATATCAGTGTACCCTCTCTCCACTCACATGGCAGTAACTCTTAGAAATAGAGGTAGGTGAGGGAACGGGTGAAAAGATAAAGGGGTGTGGTGCATAAACAATGAATTCTGGAACACTGAAAAGAAATTAAAAAATAAAATAAAAGAGTACACTTATCTTGATGAGCACTGAGAAATTGTAGAACTGTTGAAGCATTCTAATTATATACCAGAATAGAAACTAATATAGCACTGTATGTTAATTATACTTGAGTTTAAAAAAAACACCGCCACAACAACAACAACAAAGTTAATCATTTCCGTTTAGAGCTGTCAAAATGGAGATGGGGTAGAGGAACTTCCTGGTAGATGCAGAGACTAAACATATGGAAAAATAGAATTTGAATCCAGACCTACAACCAGTACTCACCTTGGGCAAGTCACTGCCCCCCCGAAGCCTCCTTCTCTTCATCTGAGAAATGAAACCACTGAACCAGATCATCTCATTCAGCTCTCGGCTCTGACTCTTTGATTTGAGAAATCTTGTAGTCTGAAACTGCAGTCTCAAGCAATAATCTTCTCAACGGGTTGTATTTGTAATTATATACTTACTGTTCTCACAAAGTTTCATAAAATAAGAATCCAGTGAAATTATTTTTATGCTACTTTTGTATTCCTGCTTATTTTGAATAGAAAAATCCTTGTGTATTCTTCCTCAAAACATGGAAGAAAAATATGAAATATGCACCCTGGAGATCTACATGCTTCTTTGGTCAAAGACAAGGTTGGATCCAGTGAATCTGGGCTGCTTGAACTCTGTGGTTTGTTATCAGAGCTAATCTTGAATTTAAGCTCTTGTGTAATCAATCAGAAAGCCAAAGGAAATTGAAGTTTACAAAATACTGATGCTAAGATAGATACCTTTTACTTCCTGCCACAGGACTTCTTTTACTGCAACCACTAATAAGCCTTTTTTTACTGGGAAGGATAAAAGGTTGGCAGGTCTTGACACAGTCATAAAGAAGAATAAAATCTTGCCATTTGCAATGACATGGATGGAGTTAGAGTATTATGCTAAGGGAAATAAGAGCAAGACAAATAACACATGGTTTCACTATTAGGTGGAATTTAAGAAACAAACAAAAAAAAATGAGCATAAGGAAAGAAAAAGAGAGAGAGGCAAACCAAGAAACAGACTCTTAACTATGAAGAACACACTGGTAGTTTCCAGAGGGGAGGCAAGTGAGGCCAATGGGTAAAATAGGTGATGGGGATTAAGGAGTGCACCTGTTGTGATGAGCCCAGGATGTTGCATGGAAGTGTTGAATCACTATATTGTAACCTGAAACTAATATTACATTATATGTTAACCTAACTGGAATTTAAATTAAAAAATTTAAAAAGTTATTCATGTTTCTGTTAGCCATTTGTATGTCTTCTTTGGAGAAGTGTCTGTTCATTTCTTCTGCCCATTTTTTGACTTGATTATCTGTTTTTCGGGTATTGAGTTTGAGGAGTTCTTTATAGATCTTAGATATCAGCCCTTTGTCTGTAATGTCATTTGCGAATATCCTCTCCCATTTTGTGGGTTGCCTCTTTGTTTTGTTGACTGTTTCCTTTGCTGTGCAGAAGGTTTTTATCTTGATGAAGTCCCAAAAGTTCATTTTTGCTTTTGTTTCCTTTGCTTTCGGAGACACGTCTGGAAAGCAGTTGCTGTGGCTGATGTCAAAGAGGTTACTGCCTGTGTTCTCCTCTAGGATATTGATAGATTTCTGCCTAACATTGAGGTCTTTTATCCATTTCAAGTTTATCTTTGTGTATGGTGTAAGAGAATGGTCGAGTTTTATTCTTCTATACATGGCTGTCCAATTTTCCCAACACCATTTATTGAAGAGACTGTCTTTTTTCCACTGTATATTTTTTTCCTGCTTTGTCGAAGATTATTTGACCATAGAGTTGCGGGTCCATATCTGGACTCTCTACTCTGTTCCACGGGTCCATATATATAATGGAATATTATGCCTCCATCAGAAATGATGAATACCGTACTTTTGCATCAACATGGGTGGGACTTGAGGAGATTATGCTGAGTGAAATAAGTCAATCAGAGAAAGTCAATTATCATATGGTTTCACCTACTTTTAGAGCATAAAGAATAACATGGAGGACATTAGGAGAAGGAAAGGATAAGCGAATTGGGGGAAATCGGAGGGGGAGATGAATCATGAGAGACTGTGGACTCTGAGAAACAAACTGAGGGTTTTGGAAGGGAGGGGGATGGAAGGATGGGTGAGCCTGGAGGTGGGTATTAAGGAGGGCAAGTATTACATGGAGCACTGGGTGTGGTGCATAAACAATGAATCTCAGAACACTAAAAAATAAAATAAATTTTTTTAAAAAATTTAAAATTTTAAATAAATAAAATACATAAAAGTTTACATTCAATAAAAAAGGTCTCTAGACAAATGTTAGAATTAAATGCCCAGAATTTGTCTTTATGCATGAGACTCACTGGGTAAGTGATTTATTGTGACCATGTATAACATCCACAGAAGAATATGATGAGATGCTAAATCCCTAGCAGCTCAAGGTTTTGTTTTGTTTTAATTGAAGTATATTTGGCACAATGTTACATTAGTTCCGGGTGTACAGCAGAGTGAAGGGACAAGACTATAGCTCATGCTATGCTCACTTTAAGTATTGTTATCATCTGTGACCATACACTGCTACTACAATTCCATTGACTATGTTCCCTATGTCTTACCTTTCACCCCTGTGACTTACTCATTTTATATAACTGGACTCCTGTAGCTTCCACTCCCCTTCACCCATTTTGCCTAATCTCCCCTGCCCAGTCTGGCTGCCATCAGACTGCTCTCTGTATTTATAGGTCTACTTCTGCTTTTGTTTGTTTGTTCCTTTGTTGTTGTTTTTCAGATTCCACATAAAAGTGAAATCATATAGCATTTGTCTTTCTCTGTCTGAATTATTTCAGTTAGCATCATATCCTCTAGGCCCATCACAACAACTCAAGATTTTTATTTATTTATTTATTTGACAGAGAGGGAGAGAGATCATAAGTAGGCAGAGAGGCCAGCAGAGAGAGAGAGAGGGAAGCAGACTCCCTGCTGAGCAGAGAGCCCCATGCATGACTCAATCCCAGGACCCTGAGATCATGACCTGAGCCGAAGGCAGATGCTTAACCCACTGACCCACCCAGGCGCCCCAGCAAAAAGTATCACCTGTAACACTTCTAGCTTTCCTTTCTCACAAGAATTTTGAGGTACGACTAAGGTTACAGGTATTTCAAGGCTCTCAAGGAAAAGATGTTATTGCTTGGAAAATTATCCTCTGTGAAGCTTGAGTTTCCAACATGGATCGGTCTGCACGACCAAGTATGCAGGCTCTGGCTGGGTCTTCATCGGCCAAGTCAAGAGGACAGTGGAGGCCTGTATGCAGATAATCCCACATCAGCACTATTCCCCTCAGAAAATGAAAAGAAGCTTGCCTGATAAAGCGAGGAGCCTTGTGAATCAGATAGACAGTGTATCTTCTATGACTTATGCCAAGTCAGATATTTTCAGGATAAAGCCTTTGGTGAGCTGGATACCATTCAGCCAGTGCCTTCAATTTTCCACTGCACTTTGCTTCTGTAATTATGGCCACAGTTTTGAAAATAACTTTATTATGACTTATGTGGGTAAAGTTGTGTCTTTAGGGATCAGAATCCCTCTGAGGAATAGTACCATGTTCGCTGGTAGAATGATGATCCTGCAGAGGTCACTTTCCTAGCAGTAATCTGTGGTCTTGATGAAGGGGCATCCAAACCATCTAGTTCATCCCTTTGCAACCAGCATTAGGCCTCTAGGGGTCAAATAATTTCAGAGCAGTAATCAGCTCTGTAAGAGAAGACAAGAGCAGGGAAGCAAGGCCCTACCAGTAGTTAAATCTCTTTCTAGGGTCACACAGGGGGCTGGGCATGAAGCCGGGATGAGAATTGGTGGATCTCTCATTGAATCATTATGCTTCTCTGATGGTTGGCAAGGGAGAGCAACATAATGCATAGCCTTGGAAGAAAGACCTTTGTCAGGTAGAAAGCAAACTACTTTTGTAAGATACTGGATAGTCAAATATTTTTGGCTTTGCTGGTCAAATGGTCTTTGTCCAACCACCTGACTCCATTACTGTAGCATTAAAGCAGCCACAGACAGTACGTAATGGAATAGGTGTTACTGTATGTCAATAAAACTTTATTAATGAACACTGAAGTATGAATTTCAGTTATCACGTGTCACAAAATATTGTTTCAATTTGGATTTTTTTTTCAATTATTTAAAAATGAAAAACTAGGGGCATCTGGGTGGTGCAGTCGGTTGGGTGGTCGACTCTTGATTTTGGCTCAGACCATGACCTCAGGCTTGTGAGACTAAGACCCACATTGGCTCTGTACTCAGTGTGGAGTCTGCTTGTCCCTCTCACTCCCCCGCCCCGCTCTTCCCACTCCCCCCCACCCCGCCCGCTTCACTATGAGTGTGCTCTGGCTCAGGCACTCTCTCTCGCTCTCTCAAATACATACATACATACATACATACGATCTCTAAGAATGTAAAAAGCATTCTTAGCTCATGGTGGGCTGGATTTGGCCTGGGGCAGGAGCTGCCTACCTATGGTAGAGTAACATATCTCAGCTCAGGAGAAAATTGATCTTTTATCCTAGAGGATACCCATCCTCTCTGGCTCCACTCCACACACAAGAACCTTAAATCTCACTCATTTGTCCTCTGTCACATTAAACTGTGAAGTTAAGTCACTTTACATTTCATCTATGAAGTGTCTCTTATTATATAAAAGTCAACCTAAGTATGACAGAGGTCACTGGACTTACTTAGAAAAGGAGAGAAGGGAAGAATTCCTTCTGACAAACAGACCTGGCCACAAATGCCAATTCTGTTGTCAGTGAGTGATGCTGGTTTGGATCGAACCTAATAACGTCAGTCAAAAGAGAGTGTGATGTTGCCTGTTGGCATGGATTTCGTGGAAAATACAGAAAATACCCCAAACTCCTTGTTAACATCACTGACTGCATGTTTGCAATGAGAGGAAATACTTGGGTTTATATGTAAATAACTGCCTCAAGAAAACTGCCACCTTCCTTGGATCAGTGGGAGTTCTCGTGGCCCATTCCTTGGACAGGCCTGGTTTGTTTGCTCACTTAGCATTCAGCCAAGCATTCTCTTCAGCTCCAAGGGCTTTCTCTGCTACTAACACTGTTTGTATCAGAAGGGTGGAAAGTCCTCTAGTGACTTGTTTTTTCTGGGTTGAGATTAAGCAGATGCAGGGCTTGGATGAGGGCAGTAGGTCTAAACTAAGGTAATAATGCTTTTTGCTCTTTTTCCTTTTTTGACTGGAGTACCCTCAGAAGAAAAGAGTGATCCAAAAAGGTTGTCTGGAAGCCAAAAGAAAACTAAAAGATATCACATCAGTTACTTGCCACACTGGTGACTTTTGGCTGGAACAACCACAAATGAAAGGCTTTAGGTGGATCTCGAGAGCTATACTCCAGACCCCTACCATGGGCTAAATGGCTCTAGGACCACTAATCCACAGTGCTCTTGCAATCTTTTCACACATAATACTACCTCACAAGAATTACTAATGTTGGTTTAATGTTGCCTATTTTTATGTTTATGGTCCTTAAGCCTTTTTGGTTGCAAGTGATGGAACCCAACTCAAACTGATCAAAAACAAATACACAAAAAATAAGTACTATTAGCTCAGAAGTCCGAAAAAACTATAGTTTGATCTTTAGACATAATTGTATCCACTATTTAAGAAACAAATATCAGAGGTGCCTGGGTGGCTCAGTTGTTAAGCGTCTGCCTTCGGTTCAGGTCATGGTCCCAGGATCCTGGGATTGAGCCCCGCATTGGGCTCCTTGCTCAGTGGGAAGATTTGCTTCTACCTTTCCCTCTCCCCCTGCTTGTGTTCCCTCTCTCGGTGGGTCTCTGTCAAATAAATAAGTAAATAATATCTTTAAAAAAGAAGGAGGAGGAGGTGGAGAGGAAGAAGAAAAGGAAGAAGAAGAGGAAGAAAAAAAGAGGAAGAGGAAGGAAGGAGAAGGAGGAGGAGGAAGAGGGGGAGGAGGAGGAGGAAAAGAAGAAGAAGAAGACAACATCATCTCTCCTTTCCTTTCTTTGTCTTATCTCTGCTTTCATCTGTGTTGTCTTCATCCTCTGACAGGCTTTCTCTACATGTACAGAAAGCTGGACCCTGGCATTTCCAGACTCACTGGGTCTTTGCAACTCACAGTCTCAAAAGGAAAGAGCTTCTCTTCCAGCATCTATTTCTGTTTCTGTGAAAAGACCTCAATTGTCCCTGCTTCAGTCATATGTTCACCCTTGGACTTAACGATGAGTCCGATGGAATGGAATACTCTGGTCAGCTAGCATAGGCTAGATGTTCACCTGTTCAGTGTTACTAGAATCATGTGAGTGAGCAGGAGGAGGTTTTGATAATGAAAGAATGGGGGGCAGACACAAAACAAAAAGCTGTGCACTACACTGACAAATTACTCATTTGCATTTAGCAGGAACATTGTTTTCATAAAGAGTAGGCAAATCAGAAGCTACCTGGTGAATCATTAGTTATCTCTAGATATTTCTTTATTTTCTCTCCATTCCCTGGTCATCTTTCTTTTCATCACTGAGCTATGAAATGCAAATGAAAGGGACTCTATCTTGCTCTCATTACTCTTGTGCTCTAGTTCAGGAGGACAGCACATAAACAGCAAGGTGCAAGTAACTGCAGTGGGCTGTGATTCTTGCTCAAGGGGCTGGTGATCTACTCACTGTGGGCCAAAGACAACAGGGATAAAGGAGTTCATCTTCCTCTGCTATCGTGAGGATTTAGGCAGGGCAAAGACTTTGATGCCAGTCCTAGCATCACTGCCTTACAGAAGCCTGCCTCACTTCTGATAAAAAGAACATCATTCTTGGGGCACCTGGGTGGCTCAGTGGGTTAAAGCCTCTGCCTTCAGCTCAGGTCATGATCTCAGGGTCCTGGGATCGAGCCCCGCATTGGGCTCTCTGCTCGTCGGGGAGCCTACTTTCCCCCTCTCTCTCTCTGCCTGCCTCTCTGCCTGCCTCTCTGCCTACCTCTCTGCCTACTTGTGATCTCTCTCTGTCAAAATAAATAGATAAAATATTTTTTAAAAAAAAAAGATCATCATTTTTGGCACAACCCACAGGTTCCCTAAATACCAAAAGTGTAAAGCTAGCAAATATATGGCTTGCTGAGGAAGCCTCATACCATGGCAAGAACATAGCAAGAAAATAATACATTTTTAATCAATTTTAATAGAAAACTAATCAGTAGATTCCTCAGCTCACAAGGAGCTATTAGAGAGAACACACACATAAAAAGTATTTTTCAAGGAAGGTTTCCTTTAAAAACTGCCAAAACTTACCCAAAGTAATGTTAAAATAGGAAGGCAGGTGACCCTTCAAGAAGAGAAATTATAGTATCTAGGAGAAAACAAGGATAAAATCATCAGGATTTCACTCCTTTGGATCTTTCCTTATTTTCTTTAAACTTTCCAGTGGTTTTCAAGACATGAGGCTATGTTTGCTCAGAGTAGAAGCCTGAGGGTTTTAGAACCCCAGACTCCCATGAGTAAAACGAGGTGTTTGGTTTAATGGGACCCATGGTTCCAGTGTGGACATGTGGTAATCCCATGCCCACCTTTCTGATCTATATTCTGAGCTTATACAGAATGTGGCATAGCAACCCCTGTGAATCCCCAATGCTGCTGGTAAGGGAAGAGGACAAGTCCTCCCCGTGGTGAGACATCTGATCAATTAGAAAGCAGTTAGTCAGACTGGATATGATGGCAACTGTACCGCAGCCTCCCTGGAGTGTCCCTGAGGTGTCCCCAAAATTCATGCCTTGCATAGGAAGTCTAGAAGATACTGTGCTGATAAAAATTTGGACTGCCTGTGAGAGTTCTGCCCCCATACTTAGGGAAGAAGTACATATTTCAGATGCTAGGATTTGCCCTCGGCCCAGCTACAGAAAGTTCTCTTTAGGGAAGGATAAAGGAATTAATGTTTTTGACATTTGGAAGAAAGCTGACCCAGACCATCTTAGATATTGTTTCTTTTACACCAGCCCTCTGAGACTACACTTTAAAATGGAAATAATAGTGGAATTCTTTTTATAGTAAGCCCATAGGGTTAGTTAAAGTTAAATGGCATGACACATGTAAAATGGCAGGTGCTTATTAGAGGATAGCCTTCAACCACTCATCCATTCAACAGATGTTTATTGAGTTATCTACCATGTGCAGGAGCTATTCTTTTTTTTTTAAGATGTTATTTATTTATTTGACAGAGAGAGATCATAAGTAGGCAGAGAGTCAGGCAGAGAGAGAGGAGGAATCAGGCTCCCTGAGCAGAGAGCCCCATGTGGGGCTTGATCCCAGGACCCTGAGATCATGACCTGAGCCGAAGGCAGAGGCTTAACCCACTGAGCCACCCACGTGCCCCTGCAGGAGCTATTCTTAATGCTAGAGAAATAGCAATGAACAACACCATGAAAGGAAATTATGTTTTCTATATAGGAGATAAACTAAACAAATAGTATGTCAGATGGTAATAAGTGCTCAAGAGATAAATAAAAAGAAAGGAGGAGTATGATGGAGTGTTCATGGGAAAAGAAACAATTGCAAATAGAGCAGTCATGGAAGAGTAGACACACCTCTAGTATGTGCAAGGCATGGGGGAAAGATATAAGTAAAGAACTCTCTGCTATATACCCAAATACTTGATAAACTATGAAATCAGTCATAGATTGTCTTCCCATCTTGACCTTATACCTTCATTACATCTTGGAAGGCCATGCTCAGATTTGGAGTTTTTAAATCCTCGGAGTGCTGCACTAAAATGTGAAGTGTTTTGCCTCTAGCCAGTGTCCCTCCCCATTCCCACCTGTTCTCTTCTTACCTAAAACAAGGTCCTATACCATAAATGTTCTCAAACACATTGAGTGGATTCTCCAGCCCAGAAGTCCCAGTTCCATGCATGTACCCCATAAACAGCTGCATCTCAGCCCCCCTCTCAGGCTTAGGCATATGGCACTGGCAGCATGGTGTTAGAAGTAGGGTTGGGCTATTGGGGCAGGGAACTCTGGCTACTCGGAATATTCTCTAGGCTCTCAGTAGGCACCTCACTTTAGCCCTGCATACTCCTTGCCTCTCTGAAGAGGGAGTTCTGGGACAGTTGCCCTTCTTACTTGGGTCAAAGGAAAGAACCCATGAAGAACCCACTGACATGGTAATTTTAAGCAAAGATCCAAAGAAGCTGAGAGAGCAGTCCATGGAGGATATTTGAGGAAAGAATATTGTGCACAGAAGTGGCGAGTGCAAAGTCCTGAAGGAGGAATATGCATGATGTGTTCCAGGAGCATTAAGGAGAACAGAGAGGCTAGAGGGGCACACGTGAAGGAGTGGTGATCTTAGAGAGAGGTCTGGAGGCCAGATCCTGAAACATCTTACAGGTCATTGTAATGACTTGGACTTTCATTTGAGCAAGATGGGAAGTCACTGGCAAGCTTTAAATAGAGAGGTGGGAGGATCTAACTTAAGTTTTGTTTAAAATATTAAAAATAGTACATCATTAGTTTCAGATGTACTGTTCAATAATTCATCAGTTGTGCATAACACCCAGTGCTCATCACACCATGTACCCTCCTCAATGCCCATCACCCAATTACCCCATCTCCCCACCCACCACCCTTCCAGCAATCCTCAGTTTGTTTCCCAGAGTTAAGAGTCTCTTGTAGTTTTTCTCCCTCTCTGATTTCTTCCCATTCAGTTTCCCTCCCTTCCTTTATGATCCTCTGCATTGTTTCTTATAATCCACATATGAGTTAAACCATATAACTGTCTTTCTCTGATTGACTTATTTCACTTAGCATAATGCCCTCCAGTCCCATCCACATTTATGCAAATTGTAAGTATTCATCCTTTCTGATGGCTGAGTAATAGTCCAGTGTGTGTGTGTGTGTGTGTGTGTGTACATACACACATCTATTTATCTTTCATCTGTTGATGGACTCTCAGCTCCTTCCACAGTTTGGCTATCGTGGACATTGCTGCTATGAACACTGGGGTGCAGGTGCCCCTTCGTTTCACTACATTTTTATCTTAGGGGCAAATATCTAGTAGTGCAATTGCTGGGTCATAGAATAGTTCTATTTTTAATGTCTTGAGGAAACTCCATACTGTTTTCCAGAATGGTTGTACAAGCTTGTATTCCCACCAACAGTGTAAGAGGGTTCCTCTTTCTCCACATCCTTACAAACATTTTTTGTTCTGTCTTGTTAATTTTAGCCATTCTGACGGGTGTGAGGTGGTATCTCATTGTGGTTTTGATTTGTATTTCCCTGGTAACATGTGATGTGGAGCATTTTTTCATGGTCTATTGGCCACTTGGATGTCTTCTTTGGAGAATTGTCTGTTTATGTTTTCCAGATCTGACTTATGTTTTAAGAGAATCATACTGGCTGGTGCTGGAACTAGACGACAAGGGGCAAAGACAGAGGTTGGAGGCCAGCCAGAAGGCTCACGTAGTCATCCAGGCAAACTGCAACTGCTTTACCCAAAGTGGTGGCAGTGAAGGAAATGAAAAGAGTTTTCTTTTTTTAAATCTCATTTAAAGGTAGAGTTAATAGGATTTGCCAGTGGGTTGGCTATGGAGGGGAAAGAGAGAAGAGTCAAGGATGACTCCAGAGAATTTTTGGCTTGAGCAACCCCAGAGATGAAGTCAAAAGTTTTATTTACTTTGTTTATCCGTAACATGGGAGTGAACATAATTATAAACCATATTACTGGCAGCAGTCTATAAAAACCTCTGGATGATTTGAAGTGCAATTAGAGCAAAAGGTTTTAAATAAGAAGGGAGATAACTTGTCTTGTCCTATGCAAGCAATGTGCAAAACTCCATACATGTGTATATTTTTTGTATACTGAAAAATATTCACAGCTGTACAGAACTTGTTTGCAAAATCATAAATATCTTTTGTTTGAACTTCATTTTATGCCTTTAATCAAAAGGGCAGTCCCTGAAATTACTGCGGTACTGTAGAATGAGCCCTTGGTCCTGTTGTTGGCCCTGGGCGTGGCCCTTCTTAGCTTTGGGATCTCCAGCAAGACCTTTAATTTTTTCAAGCCTCAGTGCCCACATTTTAAAAACGTGGATGACGGTTGCCCATTTTGTCAGCCCTGAAACAGCATCCAAATCCCAGGTGTCATTAAATATTAATGGCCTCCACCTAAGCAGAAGTTTAAACAAATACTTGGTCTTACCCATATTATAATTTATACTCTTGTTCGTTGTTCTTTCTTGCTCTGAGCAGTTGATGACGGGGTGCTTTTTTTTAGCTGTGATTTATGTGATCAAAGAAGTAAAACCAGTTAGCTCATTTGGTTACATGCTAAAATTCATGAGATGCTCCTTTTGTGTGTGTTCACCAATTAGCTCCACTCTGTTTCTTGGTCACACACATCACCTCAGCTTCACATATGCGTGGAATTGATTGCAACATGGATCAGACCAGAGAGTGTAAATCTATCACTCCCATTGAGAAAACACTCACGAAACCAGCATCCCTGCTGGTAGTAATATTGTCTTTGTATCTGAAGGACATAACTTTGAATCCCTTGTGATCGTGGCAAAGAATAAACATGTACATAAGTAAATAAGTACAATATAGGAACGACCATATAAGACTAAGTAACTGTAAAGTTTTAAAATGTCTCATGAAGTATTTGGGCACAAAAGAGTTGAGACATTCTTTCATAGCCTCCCAGAATTTCTACTTAAACTGTTGGAACTTCCAGTTCAAGCTCTCAGAATCTTTGCTTCCTCAAATGCAAACCAAGAAGTTGGACGCCTTTACCTCAAAAACGTCTTCCCACTTAAGAGATCATCAGTAGTTCTCTGAGTCTTCTTCCTGGAAACTGTTCCTTCCAGCTGGCACAGTAAATAGATTCACATGCATTTTATTTAATCCTACACTTTGGGATCCTGTTCTGGTGAGCTGCAGTTATTTGAAGGCATCAGCAAATCCTCTGGCATCTGAGAAAATTATTATACAAACCAATTAATGGAGTTGTCAACCCTGTGTGATTGATTTTGAAATCTATCGGCAGGGCTCTCTCTGGAAGAAAGGAATCTCAGGGGCAGGGTTTGCTGTAAGAGTGAACCAACCTGGGATGACACCTGGGATTTAGCTACTGTTTCAGACTTAACCAAATGGGCAGTCATTATCCTCAGGACAGATACAGGGCAGCTGTCTTCCTTGTAGCCTTGCAAAAATAGTGTGTGTGTGTGTGTGTGTGTGTGTGTGTGTGTGTGTGTAAAGGGGTAGAAGGATGGGGGGCAGCTGGCAGAGACATGAGGGAGAAATAGGAGGGGAAAAGACAATCACAAAGAAAGCAACCCACCCTGAGCAAATGAAAGAATTTTGTATAATACAACTCTGGCTGTGTGTGTGAATAATTGGCTGGAAAATCTTTTCCTTCATTTGTTATATAAAAATGGTCATTTCAGTGTTGATGATGAAAGCCCAGAAGGAAATGAGGGCTTACTGGTTAGTTCTGCATATGGCTTTTGTGTAGAATAGAGCTTCACACATGGGGTTCTAAATCTCTGGTCCACAGGCCTGAACTGACAGATTTGAGACTGGTCCTTACCTAATTTTTGAGAGCCGAAATCTCTAATGAGTTGGCCCCAGGAGCAAAAGGAAGGGCAAAACCAGAGGACCTTCCAAAGCCTTTGCCTAAATCTAAATCAGTTCTCTGGGCAAATTACGGAGAAGCAACAAACTCCAAAGCTTAATGCGTGTGGCTTTTGTTGGAGGTGTTTCTGCTAATTATCTTTCTTATTGAGATATGATGACCACCCTTTATTAAGTGCTCACAATATACTAGGCATTTTATACATATGATTACCCCTTCTCAAAATAATTCTGCATGATGGATACTATTCTGCATATATTAAAGGTAAGAAACCTGAGACCTAGGAAAGTTACCAGCTCAGAGTCAAATAACAAGTTAACAGAGGAGCTATGATATAACTCCCAGTCTTGCCAGTAGCAAGTTCTATGCCCTTTTCCATACTGTAGCTTGCCTCTGTTTGATTGTCTGCTGGCTTGGCAAATGTGCTCATCACCCTAGTGGGCCTTTATATACTTCTCTCCATTCTGTCAGTCTTATTGCCATGAGTGAGATATGGATAATAGGAAATCATAATATACATCATTGTCATCAGCATATAGTTGGTTCCTTGTTCTGCATTGGTTTCCTCCCTTGTTGCAATATTTATTTTGCCTTTGCTACAAACTAACAATATAAATTTTGTATTTTCTTTGGGATACATCTCTCCCAACATATTATGAGCAATGAAAATTGGCTTAAAATGTTTAATTAAGAAGCTGTAAAATAGGGGCGCCTGGGTGGCTCAGTGGGTTAAAGCCTCTGCCTTTGGCCTGGGTCATGATCCCAGGGTCCTGGGATCGAGCCCCGCATTGGGCTCTCTGCTCAGCAGGAAGCCTGCTTCCCTTCCTCTCTCTCTGCCTGCCTCTCTGTCTACTTGTAATCTCTGTCAAATAAATAAATAAAATCTTTAAAAAAAAAAAAAAGAAGAAGAAGAAGCTGTAAAATAGACCTCAGTCAGACAGTACTTGCATTAGTCTGGATTCATGGCGTCCCTTTGTCCCTAGAGCTATAGAACCTTCAAATTAAGCTAATCAGTACTATTGTTATGTGCAACGTTGGCACTTTTATTCTCTGCTTTTCCATTCCCGGCATCTGTGCTTCTAAATATAATGTGATGTGAACTCCTAAGTTGTTCTAGTGGTTTTGTTAAATTTGGGGAGGCTAATAATTTGAAGGGGAAGAGCGACATATACTAAGAAGTGTCCCAACTTACATGACAGTATCTGAAGCTTACATGTAATATACTAACAGCTTAGATGGTGGTCCTGAAGTATCAATCATTCCAAAATTTGAGCTTTCCAGTTTTCTGCATAGCATTTTATCATGTGTAAATATTTTCCAATGTACCATTTGTTTTCTGGAGGTACAAAATGATACAGCTATTTACAGAATATATCTCACCTGGATGAAACAAGAAAAATTGCTATGCACCAATAAATTGCTTATTAAGCCTTGCATACATGAGTGAGGTACCGGGAATGTGGTCTATAGTTAAGGAGAATGGATCACACAGATTACGCCTGTAAAACTTCCCTATTATGGTGGTATCATGTAGGGCATTATTACCAAAAACTGAAAATGTCATTTTTTTATCTTACTTTGTTATTTATGTTTTTTGACTTAAAAAAAAAAAAAAACCTTTGTATTAAAATGAGCTAAATTACAGTGTGGCCACAAACAAACTCCATCGGTATGTTCCAGTTACTGGTTGCTTTATGACAAACTGTCCCATCCTAGCGGTATAAAATAACAATCACATTAATCATGCTCACAAATTCTGCACGTCAGGAAATCTGACACAACATAAGGGCGATGTCTTGTGTCTGCTGCGTAACACCTGGGGTCTTGGCTAGGAACACTCAAATGGCTTGGGGGCTGAAATCATCTGGAAGCTTCTTCACTCGTGTTGGGTGCCTGGCTGGGCTAACTCAGAATAACTGGGATGCATAATAAGAGCACCTTCCTGTGAACTGTCTGTGCAGCTTGGGGTCTGGGGTGGCCAGGTTCAAAGAAGGAGCATGCAGACAGCCAGTGTTCCAAAAGAGTCTCTTCTGACCCAGTTTCCATAGTTGTGAAGCATCACTTCAGACCGTCAGCTCAAAGGGGGGAGGAGAAATAGAGTCCTTGGAGAACGGTAAAGTCACGTGGAAGAAGAACATGTTGGATGAGCAATATTATGGGCCATCATGGTCGTCTTTGGAACATACCACCTACCATGCATCAGTTTACAACAAGGGCTTATTTCATGCTCAGAGTCTGCTGTGGATCCAGGCAATTCTCCAAAGTGGATTGTGGGCCTTGCAATCTAGGCCACTGCTTCCATCTCACAGCTTCTCCACTTTACTCATGACTCCCCCAACACTTCTGCAGGGGAAGAGCAGCATAGAAAATCCCATACCAGCTCTTAGTGGCACCACCTGGAAGGAACGTAAGTGACTTCTGCTCACGTTTCACGGCTCACATAGCCATGCCTACATTTAACCGAGCAAGCAAGTGTGGTCTTCCTGTGTGCCCGCCAAGAAAATAGAGCTAGAAATGCGGGCAAATGGCAATTGTAATATGTACCACAACTTCAGACATCTTGCCCAAGTGGTAAAATCCTGTAATTCCCACCAGCGCTGGTTTCTGTATGTCAAATTCATTCATTCCTTCATCCATAACAAATATGTGTTTGATGCCTACTATGTGCAACACATCAGTGGCTAGTTCCCAGAAAGTATTCAGGATTCAGCTACCTTCAAAAAGCATATGATTTTACTCTAGAAAACCAATTAAAATTTCAGTTGCTTTGTTGTTGATTCCTTTGTTGGGGGTTGGGGGGTGGACAGATCCTACACTGTCCTGCCCCCTCCAAGGACTATAAGACTTTTTTCTCTCCTTACCTCCCATGATAGCGATTTTATCATTTTTATACACCAATACAGTCAAAACCCTTTTTCTTCAGTGTTCATCATCTATCTCCTCTTTTGTGGCCATCATTTCATGACAGACTATTGGGGATGCAGCTGTATTTCCAGAAAATGCAGATGGTGGCTATTAAATTAGACACTGCCATGGCAATAAATTGTGTGATAAATTAAATGGCTTTAATCCAGTTTAGAGTAATCATGCATCATTAGTCTGACAGCCTGATTCTATAGCCCAGTTCCATTTGTTGTTGTTTTAAAAGGAGATTTAGATATCAAGGCTGCAAACTGTAGATAAGTCTGGACAGAAGTCTCCTCTATTTTCCAAAAGCAGAGCTTGTAACCACATTTCAAGAATGAAAGGAACGAAAACCAGCAGGAACTCTGTTTGGGGCCTGTTTGTTTTCAGTCTTCAATTAGAAAACTGTGTTTCTAATGGAAAACCATAGGACAATCCTCACTCCCTGGTGAGAAAGAATGATGAGGAAGAAATGAGCTCTATGATAGACTGAAGTAATGATACTGTGGTTTTGCCTGGGTAGCTGTCTTCTTAAGTTACTTTGGGTGTGTAGAAAATCACTCTTAACCTTGGTTTATCCCATGCACCAAATCTCCCAATGGAATTTTCTAAATTATTATGAACTTAGGGCAAGTTCTTATTTAAAATCAAATAATAAGAAATGTAAACAATGGAAATCGTTGGAGGTATGTACTAAAAATATCTTCAAGATGAGTTTAAGTCAATGTGTAGCTGGTAAAATTAAAACTCAGGGTTGATAAAGCTCTTCAGTGAGACCCCTAACTTTTGAAGTGCACCCACAGTGACAAGACCCCCTGTGAGAAATTGTACAAGAAACTTACTGGTCTGCTAGCCTATCCCAGTATCTTACGTGTATGCAAGCAAAAACTGGAATTTATAGGATTATTATCATAGGTTTTAGTTTGTTACAGCTATATGGCTTGGTGAAGTTTTACAAACTAGGTCAACCAGTCAGCCCTCAGATCTCACATACCATATTTGGCTGAGCCAAAAGGAACAAGCAGATACTATCAAAACCACAAGCAAAACTGTCAATGGGTCTTCTGATGATAACTTTACCTTTTAATGAAATCTCAGGTCTTTTAAGGTCAGTCAGATGTAAACTAAGCTGGAAGATGATTGTACTTAAAAGAAGTTACTTAGCAGCACAACATTTTGAATTCCAAGAATTTTAGTTACATCATGGTAACCAACTTCACTTACTTGGCGCTTTGGAGTTCAAAGCAGTTATTCTCAAGTTCATCTTCTGACATTTTTCTAAAACTTTTGAAACCTCACCAGTCCTTAAAAAATTAAAGAAACTCTGTATGGATGTTTAAGTTTTGTTTTGTTTTGTTTTTTTAAAGATTTTATTTGACAGACAGAGATCACAAGTAGGCAGAGAGGCAGGCAGAGAGGAGGAGGAAGCAGGATCTCCGCTGAGCAGAGAGCCCGATGCGGGGCTCGATCCCAGGACCCTGGGACCATGACCCGAGCCGAAGGCAGAGGCTTTAACCCACCGAGCCACCCAGGCGCCCCCAAATAATGACATTTTTAAATGTGAAACTAGGGATTCCCTTGCTGGCAATATCAAATGCCTTTAAACTGTTAATTTAAAGAAGTTTCTCCTTTAAAATCAAGGTTTGAACTAAATGGCTTCTAAAATCTCTCCCTTCTCTGAGAGAAGGAAAGGAACTAGTATTTATTGGACATGTACCATATACCCCCCCATGCTTACATACAGTGTCTTATTTAATCCTCACAAGAACACCATCAGGTAAATGTTACTAATCTTCTCTTACAAATGAAAACCCCAACTTCCTAAAAATTAGTTTGTGCGAATTGACGTGACCAATCAGCCCTGAAGCTGGACTTCCACTCCAGATCTGTCCAGCATCACCCACTGTCTCCCATCCTTGTCCCTCCTCACTTTACATGCTATTTGGCAGTAAGCAATGACATTGAGCCTTTCCTTTTTTTTCTTTTTTTCTTTTTCTTTTTTACTCAAGAGAGGTTAGAGCCAAACCTCCTACTCCGTTTACTGGCATCATAAAAAGTTTCACAAATAAATGCAACAACAACAACAATGGCAAAAACCTATACCCTGGAAATTCAACCTAAATTGAATGGTTGGAATATTATTACATCTAATTGTTTACACAAAGTGAAGTTGAAATTAGAAACATTTTCTAATTAATTAAGGTCAAAATAATTGCTATTAAGGAAAAGAAACAGCTTGAACTATTTAAGAGAATGGGTAATAAAATTTTCCAACTTAAGTTAGTGCCATATACTTAAAGAATTTAATCAAAACACCTTTCCAGATTTATTCCTTTAAAAATGAGTGGAGCAGCACCTGAGTGGCTTAGTTGGTTAAGTGTCTGCCTTTGGCTCAGGTCATGATCTCAGGGTCCTGGGATCAAGCCCCACTCAGGCTCCCGGCTCTAGAAGAATCTGCTTCTCCCTCTCCCTCCACTTCTCTCCCATGCTCCTGCTCTATCTCTCTTTTTCTCAAATAAATAAAAAATAAATAAATAAAATCTTAAAAAAAAAAGAGAGGAAAAATTAAACCTATGATTTTGTGTTACTTACTTATCCGCTTTGTAAGCATAAATGTATTTTACATATTTTTCTCATGAGGTCTTATTTTTTAGTATCATATTTTTATTTGCTTTTTTAAGTTTTTATTTTAAGTCCAGTTAGTTAGAGTTATGTTATTTCCAAGTGTACAATACAGTAATTTATTGCCCTGTGCTCAACACAAGTTCACTCCTTAATCCCCATCACCTATTTCACCCATCCCTCCACCCACCTCCCCTCTAGGTACCATCAGTTTTTCCTCTATAGTTAAGAATCTGTTTCTTGGTTTGTTTCTCTCTCTCACTATCTCTGTCTTTTTTTCCCCTTTTGCTTGTTTGCTTTGTTTCTTAATTTCTACATATGAGTGAAATCATATGTTATTTGTCTTTCTCTGACTTACTCATTTCACTGAGCATAACACTCTCTAGTTCCATCCACAAGGTTGCAAATAGCAAGATTTCATTTTTATGGCTGAGTAATATTCCACTGTGTGCATGTGTGTGTGTGTGTGTGTGTGTGTGTGTGTGTGGTGTATACACTACAGCTTCTTTATTCATTCATCAGTGGTGAAAGAAATGGTGGGCTATTTCCACAGTTTGGCTATTATAGGTAATGTGGCTATAAATATCAGGAGGCATATATCCCTTTGAATTAATGTTTTTTGTATTCTTTGGGTAAATACCTAGTAGCATAAATGTGGATCGTAGGGTAGTTCTGTTTTTGACTTTACGAGGAACCTCCATACTATTTTCCAGAGTGGCTGCACTAGTTTGCATTCCCTCCAACAGTGCAAGAGGGTTCCCCTTTCTCCACATCCCTGCCAAGACCTGTTGTTTCTCGTGTTGTTGATTTTAGCCATTCTGATAGGTATGAGGTGATATCTCATTATCTCATTGTAGTTTTGATTTGCATTTCCCTGATAATAAGTGACACTGAGCATATTTTCATATGTCTGTTAGGCATCTAAATATCTTCTTTGGGAAAACGTCTATTTGTGTTTTCTGACCATTTTTATTGGGATTATTCATTTTTGATGTTGAGTTTTATAAGTTCTTTATATATTTTGGATAATAACCATTTATCAGATATATACTTTGCAGGTATCTTCTCCCATTCTTTAGGTTGCCTATTGGTTTTGTTGATGATTTCCTTTGCTGTGCAGAAACTTTTTATTTTAATGAAGTCCCAATGATTTATTTTTGCTTTTGTTTTTTTTTTAAGATTTTATTTATTTATTTGACAGACAGAGATCACAAGTAGGCAGAGAGGCAGGCAGAGAGAGAGGAGGAAGCAGGCTCCCTGCTGAGTAGAGAGCCCTATGTGGGGCTTGATCCCAGGACCCTGGGATCATGACCTGAGCTGAAGGCAGAGGCTTTAACCCACTGAGCCACCCAGGTGCCCCTTTGCTTTTGTTTCTATTGCCTCAGGAGACATACCTAGAAAGAAGTTGCTGCAGCTGATGTCAAGGAGGTTACTGCCTATGTTCTCCTGTAGGATTTTTATGGTTTCAGATCTCACATTTAGGTCTTTCATCCATTTTGAATTTATTTTTGTGTTTGGTATAAGCAAGCGGCCCAGTTTCGTTCTTTCGCCTGTTGCTATCCAGGTTTCCCAGCACCGTTTATTGAAGAGACTATCTTTTTTCCCCTTGCATATACTTTCCTGCTTTGCCAAAGATTAATGGACGATATAGTTGTAGGTTCATTTATGTGTTTTCTATTGTTCTATGATCAATGATTTTGATGACTACAACTTTATTTTTTTGTTTGTTTTTTTGTTTTTTTTTTTTTAACTTTATAATATAACTTGAGGTCAGGAATTGTGATGCCTCCAGCTTTGCTTTGCTTTTTCAAAGTTACTTTGGCTATTTGGAGTCTTTCATAGTTCCACACAAATTTTAGGATTGTTTGTTTTAGTTCTGTGAAAAATGCTGTTGGTATTTTGATAGGGATTACATTAAATGTCTGGATCATTTGGGGTAATACAGAGACATTTTAACAATATTCCTCCATCTAATCCATGAACATGGAATGTCTTTCCATTTCTTTGTGTCTTCTTCAATTTCTTTCACCAGTGTTTTATAATTTTGGTGTACAGGTCCTTCACCTCTTTGGTTAGGTTTATTTCTGGGTATCTTATTGTTTGTGGTGCAATTGTAAATGGGATTAATTCCTTAATTTCTCTTTCTGCTGCTTTATTATTGGTGTACAGAAATGCAACAGATTTCTGTGCATTGATTTTGTATCCTGCAACTTTACTGAATTCGTGTATCTCTAATAGAGATACGCTGCTCTAGCAGTTTTTTGGTGGAGTTTTTCTGGTTTTCTATATAGAGTATCAAATAATCTGCAAAGAGTGGAAGTTTACATTCTTCCTTGCCGATCCGGATGCCTTTTATTTCTTTTTGATGTCTGATTGCAAGAACTTCCAGGGCTCTGTTAAATCAGGGTAAGAATACATATTCCTGTCCTGTTCTCGACCATAGAGGAATAGCTCTCAGTTTTCCCTCATTAAGGATATTAGTTGTGGGTTTTTCATGTATGGACTTTATTATGAGGTCTATTCCCTTGAAATCAGCTTTGTTGAGGGCTTTTATCATGAATGGGAGGTGTACTTTGTCAAATGCTTTTCCTGCATCTATTGAAATGATCAGATGGTTCTTATCCTTTCTTTTTTTAATGTAGTGTATCATGTTGACTGATCTGTGAATATTGAACTATCCTGGAAACCCAGGAGTAAATCCCACTTGATTGTGGTGAATGATTCTTTTAATTTATTGATGGATTTGGTTTGCCAGTATTTTATTGAGAATTTTTGCTTCCATGTTCATCAGGAATATTGGCTTGTAGTTCTCTTTTTTAGTGGAGACTTTATCTCCACTAAAGTCTTTTTTGGGGATCAGAGTAATTCTGGCCTCATAGAATGAATTTGGAAGCTTTCCTTCCTTTTCTGCTTTTTGGAATAGTTTGAGAAGAATAGGTATCAACTTTCTAAATATTGCCTTTGAAACCATCTGGCCCTGAACTTTTTTTTTGGGGGGGGGGGAGAGTTTTTTTATTATTAATTCAATTTCTTTGCTGGGTATTTGTCTGTTCAAATTTTCTATTTCTTTCCATTTCAGTTTTGGTAGTTTATATGTTTCCATGAATTTATCCATTTCTTCCAGATTGTCCAATCTGTTGGCATATAGTTTTTCATAATATTCTCTTATAATTGTTTGTATTTCTGTGGTGTTCATTGTTACTTCTCCTCTCCCTTTTTAAATTTTATTTATTTGGGTCCTTTCTCTTTTCCTTTTGATAAGTCTGGCTGGAGGTTTATCAATTTTACAATTTTTTTCAAAGAACCACCTCCTGGTTTCCTTAATCTGTTCTATTGTTTCTGTAGTTTCTACATCATTTATTTCTGCTCTAACCTTTATTATTTCCTCCCTACTGCTGGCTTTATGCTTCATTTGTTGTTCTTTTTCTAGCTCCTGTAGGTGTAAGGTTAGGTTGGTTTTTTGAGATTTTTCTTGCTTCTTGAGGTAGACCTATATTGCTATATACTTCCCTCTTAGGATTGCTTTTGCTACATCCCAAAGATTTTGGACTGTTGTTTTCATTTTCATTTGTTCCCATGTACTTTTTTTAATTTCTTCTTTGGTTTCCTAGTTGACCCCTTCATTTTTAGTAGCATACTGTTTAACTTAAATGTATTTGTAGTCTTTCCCAATTTTGTCTTGTGGTTGACTTCTAGCTTCATAGCACTGTGGTCAAAAGAGCCATATGGTATACTTTCAGTCATTTTGTATTTCTTGGGGCCTTTTTTTTACCTGATATATAATCTATTTTGCAGAATGTTCCATGTGCACTTGAAAAGAATGTGCATTCTGTTGTTTTAGGATGGAATGTTCTGACTGTATCTGTTAAGTCCATCTGGTCCAGTGTGTCTTTCAAAGCCATTGTTTCTTTGTTGATTTTCGGTGTAGGTGATCTATCCGTTGATATAAGTGGGATGTTAAAGTCCTCTACCATTATAGTGTTATTATCAATTAGTTTCTTTATATTTGTTATCAATTGTTTTACATATTCAGGTGCTACCGTATTGGGTGCATAAATATTTAAAATTGTCATATCTTCTTGTTATATTGTCCCCTTTATGATTATATAATACCTTTCTTTGTCTCTTATTACAGTCTTTGTTTCAAAATCTAGCTTGTCCAATACAAGTCTTACTACTCCATCTTTCTTTGACATCCATTCGTGTGATGTTTCTACACACTTACTTTCAATCTGCATGTGTCTTTAGGTCTAAAATGTGTTTTGTAAGTAGCATATAGATGGGTCTTGCCTTTTTATTCATTCTGACATCATATATCTTTTCATGGGAGCATTTAATCCATCTATATTGAAAGTAATTATTGATAGGTATGTATTTATTGCCATTTTATTATCATTTTATTATGGTTTCTGGAGATCTTCTGTTATCCTTTCTTGTCTTTGTCACTTTTGGTCTCTCTTTTGCATTCAAAGAGTCCCCTTTAATATTTTTTACAGGGCTGATTTAGTGGTCACAAACTTCTTTAGTTTTTGTTTGTCTGGGAAACTTTTTTTTTTCCAAAGATTTATTTATTTATTTGACAGAGATAGAGAGAGAGAGATCACAAGTAGGCAGAGAGGCAGGCGGAAGCAGGCTCCCCGCGGAGCAGAGAGCCCAATGTGGGGCTCAATCCCAGGACCCTGGGATCATGACCTGAGCTGAAGGCAGAGGCTTTGTCTGGGAAACTCTTTATCTCTCCTTCTATTCTGAATGACAGCCTTGCTGAATAGAGTATTCTTGGATGCAGATTTTTCCCATTTAGCACTTTGAATATATCATGCCACTCCCTTCTGACTTGCCAAGTCTCTGTTGAGAAATCTCCAGCTAGCTTTTTGGGTCTTCCTGTGTGAGTTCAGGACTTCTTTTGTCTTGCTTCTTATAAGACTTTTTTTTTTATCACTTTGCAAATTTAACTAAAATATATATTTGTATTGGCCTGCTTTTGTTCATTTTGATGGAAATTTTCTGTGCCTCCTGGATCTAGATGTCTGTTTCCTTCCCCAGATTAGGGAAGTTTTCCGCTGTTATTTCTTCAAATAGATTTTCTGCCCCCTTTTCTCTCTCTTCTGGGACTCCTGTAATGCAAATGTTATTGTTTTATGGAGTCACTGAGTTCCCTAAGTCTGTTCTTGCGTTCCATAATTCTTTCTCTTTTTTTTCAACTTCATTATTTTCCATCATTTTGTCTTTTAGGTGACTAATTCATTCCTCCACTTCTTCCAGCCTTCTGTTCATTGCATCAAGCCTGTTTCCAATCTCATATGTTGCAGTCTTCATCTCTGATTGATTCTTTTTTAACTCTTTTTTTCTCTGTGGTAAGGGCCTCACTGCTGTCTTCTAGTCTTTTCTCAACCCCAGTGAGTATCCTTATGATTTTTGCTTTAAATTCTCCACCAGGCTTGTTACCTAGATCAGTTTCACTTAGATATCTAGCCATGGCCTTATCTTATTCTTTCATTTGGGATAAATTCCTCTGTATTGGCATTTTGTCTAAGTCTCTGTCTTCTTCTGTGTGTTGGAAAAACCATTTCTTCTGCTCCTGAGAGCAATGTCTTTATGAAGAAGAGGTGAGTGTCCAGGTAGTGTCCAGGGCCAGTTTGTTTCCAGCGTGTGCTGTATGTGCTCTGCTGTTGTGTTCTGACTGCTCTGTCCTTCAGGACAGTCATCTGCAGAGGCTCTCCTTGCCTGCA
The DNA here is from genome assembly GCA_004024625.1 of Mellivora capensis. Taxonomy (NCBI): domain Eukaryota; kingdom Metazoa; phylum Chordata; class Mammalia; order Carnivora; family Mustelidae; genus Mellivora; species Mellivora capensis. Next base: position 28,855 of record PISX010010761.1, read on the forward strand.
GTGGGCAGTGTTTGGTCTCTGGCCTGAATGTGGTGAGTTTTATCTAGGTGTGCTCCGGTTGGCTTGTGAAATGAGACCTGATACCAACTCCACCAGAACTGAGGCCCTTTCCCTCTAGTTGGGAAATGTGGTGTGGGCAGGGATTTGTGCTGGTCTTCTGGGGGAGTGGACTGCCACACTGGAACTATGACTGAAAAGGGCAGTCTTGCTAGACTACACAGGAGTAGGTGTTGGTGTAAACAAGTTAGGCAAACAGTGTCAGTGCTGTGCTGCTTCCTGCAGCTAGCTCTGTGTTTATGATGAGTGGTCTGGGAGGGAAATGGGGTGCCAGCCAGCTCCTTATTCTCAGAGAGGCATCTCCACCAATGCTGCCTGTCAGGGTCACACTCTGAGAAGAGCAGAGCTGTCTCACCACTCTGCCCAAGGCATTCCCCAGATCTCCATTTCCATGCTGTTTATCCCTGTTGTTTGCCTGACTTCTCTCCAGGAGCAGTGTGCAATGCCCTCTGGATTCTATCCCAGCCAAACTGCTGACTTTTAAAACTCCAGGCTTTAAGCCCTACTACTTGCAAGAACTCACACAACTCAGACCCTCTTATTTTCCAAGCCAGTGGCTTTGAGGAAACGTTCTCCTTGCTCATTCCCCTGTGTGCTCCTCTCTCTCTCTCTCTCTCGCTCTCTCTCTCCCTCTCTCTCACTTTTCTGCTACCATGGCTCCTTCCCCCCACAGTAGCCACAATCTGTTTCTCCCCTAAACGACACCTCCTCACTTTTTACCTTCTTTGATATGGCCTTTTTTCTCCCTTCAGTTATGGTGTTTGTTCTGTCAGTCTTCAGGTTGACTTCTGGGGTATTTAGAATGATTTGATAGTTATCTAGATGTGTTCACAGACAAAAGGAGCTAGCATCCTCCTACCATAGCACCACCTTCTTCTCTTTCCTCTCATATTTTAAAAAGCAAGTTTCTTCCAATTCCACAATAATAAATGCATTTACATATCCCACTTGTGACAACTTTTTGTTTTGTTTCTCTTTTTTGCCACATTTTATTGTCTCTCTCTTTCTCTCTCTTTTTTTTTTTTTTTTTAGTGTGGTTGATACACAATGTTACATTACTTTCAGGTGTACAACATAGTGATTTGACAGGCTTATACATTATGCTATGCTCACCACAAGTGTAGTACCAATTGTCCCCATACACCACTATTACAGTATCATTGACTATATTCCTTATGTTGTGCCTTCTATATTCTGATCCTTCTAAATTGTTGTTTTAAGTTTGCCTCTTCTGATTTGGAATTTATCCTTTATTTCTGGCCCTGATTTTTTTAAAGATTTATTTGTTTATTTTAGAAGAAGAAAGAGAGAGAGCAGGGAGGTGGGAAGGGACAGAGGGAGAGAGAGAATCCTGAAATAGACTCCCCGCTGAGCACAGAGCCCAACTCGGGCCTTGATCCCAGGACCCTGAGATCATGGGATGAGCTGAAATCAAAAGTCAGCCATTTAATCAACTGAGTCACCCAGGCACCCTGGCCCTGATATCTACAAAAGCATTTTTTCCAATTAACTCTGAGTAACCATATAGTCACAGCTTTTAGCTCTTATGAGTCCCATTACCATTCAGCCTCAGTTAAACTCTGCCTCCCAAGACATAGATTCTCATTGTCAACATCTACTTGAGTGAAAAATGATGAACTATCTTCTTCATTTCATTTCAACCAAGAAAGAAATCATTTTAAAACTTTGGCTTAATAACTCCTGAAATGGGAATGATAATAGACTCCCATGAATCTGAGAAAACATTTCATGCTTCCAGAAATGAAGCAATGATGTCACTCAGGCACAGTTGGAAGCAGTGCCACTAGAGCAAGGAGTAAATCTCAAGCAAAGTGAGCTAATGAAGGAACTGACAGCAGAAAAGTGGGTCTCCTGGGATCAGGAACAATTGTAAACCTTTCCCAGTTGTGGCTGTGTTTTCTAACTAGGTTAATATAAGAAGTTGTGAAACCAAAAACTATATGAAGAATCAATGATGCATAGTGGAACAAAAGGGACTGGCTTTTAGTGGTTTGGCAGATGGGGTAGTGTTGGAAAGAGGGGGACTAAATAAGGGCATGATTTTGATCTGCAAAAAAAAGCCAACTTGATTGCCTTGGTTAAGTAGATAGTTGTTCTGTCAAAAGCACTGCTCTCAGAGAAGTTCTGAGGCTGCCTTTCACCACTCTAAGCCTATATATCTGGGTCTCCATCCTTTCCTGCAGAGAGAGGAATTAAATTTCACATTCTTAAACTATTGCCCCCTTGTGTAGTGCCCCACCTTGTACATGTGTGCCTGTTTTCATATTCTTAGGAGGAGTTATAATGATGACAAACACCTGGGGGGAGAAATTGAAGCGTTCCCAACCCTTAATCAGGAAATAATGTTTCCACCCATATATGAATACAGTGGTGTTTAAGAAAACCCTCTGTTAAAGTGTTTCTTCTAGATTATTGAGTAATTTGGTATATAATGGTCTTTATGGTCCTTTACCTTTCTGTGGTATCACTTGTGATGTCTCCTTATTTTATTTGAGTCTTTTCTCCTTTTTCTTAATTAGTCTATGTATGGGTTTGTTAATTTTGTTTATCTTTTCCAAAAACCAGTTCTTAGTTTCATTAATTTTTCTACTGTTTTTCTATTTTGTATTTCATTTATTTCTACTCTAATCTTTGTTATTTCTTTTCTTCTGCACATTGTTTTATTATAACAAAGATAAGTTCCTCCCATAAAGCCCTTTTTATTCATAAGAAGAAATTGATAAATTCCTAAAACCACACAATCTACCAACACTATATTTTTCTAATTATTTTTATTTAAATGCAATTAGGCAACATATATCATCATATATCATTAGTTTTTGCTGTAGTGTTCAATAATTCATCAGTTGCATATAACACCCGCTGCTCATCACATCATGTGCCTTCCTCAATGCCCATTACCCAGTTACCCCATTCTCCTACCTACCTCCCCCTTTCACAACCCTCAGTCTGTTTCCCAGAGTCAAGAGTCTCTCATGGTTTGTCTCCCTTTCTGATTTCTTCCCATTCAGTTTCCTTCCCTTCCTTTATGATGCTATGCACTATTTTTTTATGTCCCACATATGAGTGAAACCATATTATAATTGCCTTTCTCTAACTGACTTATTTCATTTAGTATAATATCCTCCACTTCCACCCATATCAATGTAAATGGTATATATTCATCCTTTCTGATGGCTGAGTAATATTCCATTGTATATATGATCCACATCTTCTTTATCCATTCATCTGTTGAAGGACATCTTGACTTCTTCCACAGTTTGGCTATGATGGACATGCTGCTATGAACATTGAGGTGCAGGTGCTCCTTCTTTTCCCTATATCTGTATCTTTGGAGTCAATACCCAGTAGTGCAATTACTGGGTCATAGGGTAGCTCTATTTTTAACATCTTGAGGAACCTCCATACTGGTTTTCCAGAGTGGCTATACCAGCTTGCATTCCCACCAACAGTGTAATATTTCTCCACATCTTCTCCAACATTTGTTGTTCCCTGTCTTATTAATCTACCAAAACTATATTATAAAGAAATAGAAAGATTAAACACACATATAACTAGAAGGATATCAAATCAGTAATCAAAAACTACCCAACAAACAGGACCAGATGGCTTCACTGGTGAATTATATCAAACATTTAAAGAATTAGTGCCAATTTTTCCTCACACTCCTCTAAAAATTTAAAGAGAAGGGAACACTTCCAAACTCATGCTATGAGGCCAGCATAACCCTGACACCAAAGACACCCACAAACACCACAAAAAAAGTACTATAGGCCAATATCCCTGATGAATGCAGATGTAAAAATCTTCAACAAAATACTAGCAGACCAAATCTGGTAACACGTTAAAAGGATCATACACAATGACCAAGTGGATTTATTGCTGGAATGCAAAAGATGGCTCAATATATGCAAATTAGTTAATGAAAATCACACCATTATTTCAGTACATGCAGAAAAAGCAGTTGACAGAATTTAGCATCCTCTCATGATAGAAACTCTCAACAAAGTAGGAATAGAAGGGAAACCTCAACATCATAAAAGCAATACATGAAAAACACAAGGCTAACTTCATATTCAAAGGTTTAAAAAAAAAAAAAAAGGCTATCTTTTACTCCAAGATCAGGAAAAAGACAAGGATACCCATTCTCACCACTTCTACTCAACATAGTACTAGAAGTCCTAGGCAGAACAGTTAGGCAAGGAAAAGTAATAAAAGGCATCTAAATTGGAAAGAAAGAGATATAAATATCCCTCTTCGGAGGTGACATAATCTTACATATAGGAAATTCTAAAGGCTCCATAAAAATACTTTCAGAACTAATAAATGAAATCAGTATAGTGCAAGATTAAAAATAAACATAAAAAATTAGTTGCATTTCTATACACAAACAACAGACTATCTAAAAAGGAAATGAGAGAAAAAATCCCATTTTCAATAGCAACAAAAAGAATAAAATACTTAGGAGTTAACTTAACCAAAGAGGTGAAAGTCTTATATACTAAAAACTACAAAACACTGATGAAAGAAATCAAAGAACTCACAAAACAATGGAAAGATCCCCCATTTTCATGGATTAGAAGATTTAATATTGTTAAAATGTCCATACTGCCAGAAGCAATCTCCAGATTCAATGCAATCTCTATCAAAATTCCATAACATTTTTTAGAGAAATAACAAACACAGTTCTACAATTCCTATGGAACGACAAAAGAACATGAACAATGAAATCAATCTTAAGAAAGAAAAACAAAGCTGAAGACATCACACTTCCTGATTTTGAAATAGATTACAAAGGTCACAATAATCAAAACAGTATGATACTGGCATAAAGAGGCATATTGACCAATAGATCTGAATAGAGAAACCAGAAATAAATCCAAGTATATATATGGTCAACCAGTCTTCAGAAGGGTTCTAAGAATACACAATGAGAAAAAGGACAGTCTCTTCAACAAATAGCCCTGGTACAATGGGATATCCACATGTGAAAGAATGAAATTGGACTCTTAACTTACAACATACACAAAAGTCAACTCAAAATGGTTTAAAGACTTAAATGTAAGACCTGAAACTGTACAACTAGAAGAACACCAATGAAAAGCTTCATCAGATTGGTCTTGTCAGTTATTTCATGGGTATGACACCAAAAACACAGGTAACAAAATAAAAATAAACAAGTAATACTACATCAAACTAAACACTTCTGCACAACAAAGGAATCAATAAACAATAACAGAGCAACTAATGAATGGGAGAAAATATCTGAAATCATATATCTGATAAGAAATTAATATCCAGGGGCGCCTGGGTGGCTCAGTGGGTTAAGCCTCTGCCTTAGGCTCAGGTCATGATCTCAGGGTCCTGGGTTCGAGCCCCGCATCAGGCTCTCTGCTCATCAGAGAGCCTGCTTCCCCCTCTCTCTCTGCCTGCCTCTCTACCTACTTGTAATCTCTGTCTGTCAAATAAATAAATAAAATCTTTAAAAAAAATTAATATCCAAAATTCAGACAGAACTCCTATGACTTGATACCAAGAAACTCCAAAACAAACGAAAAAATAATAACCTAAATTTAAAAATGGGCTAAGGTTTTCAGTAGACATTTCTCCAAATGAAACATACAAATTGCCAAAAGATCTGGGGAAAAAAAACACCCTCATCATCATTTGTAGTCAGGGAAATGTAAATCAAAACCACAATGAGATAGCACTTCATACCTGTCAGGATGGCTGTTATAAAAACGCAAAAACAAAAACAAACACCCCCCCCAAAAAAAGTGTTGTGAAGAAAGTAGAAAACTGGGACCCTTGCATGCTCTTGGTGGGACTGCAAAATGGTGCAGCTACTATGGAAAATAATATAGAGATTTCTCAAAAAATTAAGAATAGAATTACCATATGATTCAGCAATCCCACTTCTGGATATATATCCAAAAGAATGGAAATCAGGATCTCTAAGAGATATTAGCACTCCCATTTTATTGCATCACTGTTCACAATAACCATGATATGCAAACATTAACAGATGAATGGATAGTGAATGGGTAAAAAATGTAGTATATACATACAATGGAATACTATTCAGCCTTTTTAAAAAAAGGAAATTAGACAGTATGTAAGAACACTGATAAACTCTGAAGACATTATGCTAAGTGATATAAGGTAGTCACAGAAAGACAAATATTGCATGATTCTGTTTATCTAAAATAGTCAAATTCATAGAATCAAAAAATGGAATGATGGTTGCCATTGCCTGGGAAAAGGAGGATTGAGGGGTTAATAATCAATGGGCATAAAATTTTAGCTAAGCAAGATTAATAACTTCTACATGTCTGGTCTTAGTCAACTGTAATATCCTGTACTCTTAGAAATTTTTAAGAGATAGATCTCATGTGAAGTGTTCTTATACAATAAAATAATTTTTTAAAAAATATGTCAAGTATTCTTGGGTGGCAGGGGGACTTCTTGCTTATTTATTCCCCTATCTTAATTCCAATTGCCTTAGTCATTGATAAATAGAAATGTAGCCTCTTTCTTATGTTTTTTTACACATTTTATAAAGAAGATGCTTCTAAATAAAGAGAAGTGAGTTTTGTTTCATGTAGCATTAAGCTTTTGTTTATTGTTTCATTCAGTCAGCAAACATTTGTTGTGAACCTGCCATGAGCCAGGCACTCAGCCATGTTTCAGAGATCCAGAGGTGAAGTAAGATCCCTGTCTTCAAAATGCTCTTACTGGGCAAAGCAAGCACATCTTCTCTGAGTTGCACTAATGCAAAATAATAGTTGTGTACCAAGCAAGAATAGAGGCATAGGGCAAGTGATAGAAATGCTCAAGCAGAGCTCAAAAAATTGTCTAATATAGAGTAAACCACAGAAAAGCTCCTACAGGGTGCCTTTGATAAAAATGGGAAACCCTCAAAGATTCCTCCAGCCCCAGAGTTCTTACTAACAACTTTGTCAAGTAGAGACTTGTTCCCTTAACAGGAAGGAAGGAAGGCAGTCATTTACCATGTAGTTTAATAAGTTAGGTGTTGTCCACTTTTCTTGCAATGATTCCACAAAATGGAATTGTGGACCCTGAAGAGCAACATTTCTCTTCTTGTCTTTTTTGTTGTTATTGTTTTCAAAAATCACCCACAGGGTAACTGAATGCTCCAGCAACAGGTGTTAGAAAAAAACAGGTAGGCATTTCTGTGCAGTCAGAAGGAGTCTGTACTCTGTTAACACAAAACGTTTATGAAATCAATTTTCGGTACCTGCTGGATCAGGCTGATGTGTGAACTAGCTTCCCACAGCCCATCTTAATCGTTCCTGGGTGATTTGCCAAGGCTGATATTTTAACACGAATACAAAGGAGATGAGCACTGTTCTCCTAATATATTCATTACTTGCCACACCATGCTGGTAAATAATATGCATATGATAATTTGAGAGACACAGTGTTCCCATTGCTCTTTTTTATTCCTGGAACTCTGCCTTTTATAAATGCTGCAAAAATCGAAGGCAAAATTACACAAAATCTGATTTTACGTTTCTCCTAGTCACCCTTCCTGGTGCCCACACAACACACATAGTACGTTCTTCATTTGGCCAGTGATTTTAGACAGAACAGCCCCTTCTGTTCATACTCTCACTGTAGAATGTTCTAGAATAACTCAATGAAGACTCATTCATTTGTTTACTTACAAATATTTTTAAGCACCTACCATGTGCCTGGCATTATGCTAAACCTATGCTGTGTTTAATAGAACAATGGAAAAGATGGAAGCGTCTGAATCAGGCACTGTTGGGGGTTTTTCCCCAAACTTTTCCAAAATCTGTGGCATCATAAAAAGACAAAACAGAACATGAAATGTGTATTTTAAATAAATGATTAATAATGAATGAGAGAACTCAAAAGCTCTCCAGAACGCATATTTCAATGGACAGCCATGAGTAAATTGATAAGCAAAAAAACCAGCGTGATTGGGCCCTTGGATTTGGGGGAGAAAGCCCCATTTATAGACTTGGCATTTTAAAATCAGATGCATAGATCAGTTTTCTTAGAATTAAGTGAACACATAAGTGTTTTACTGAAAGTGAAGCTTTATTCATGGGTATTTTAACTATCAGAATGTTTTAGTCCTTGTGGTCAGTAATTCTTCCACTTACTCATTTAACAAATATTTATTGACCCACTACTGTGGATCCATCAGATGTTGTTGTAGGCACTGGGAATTAAGAGTCCTACACTCTTGAGTTTACATTTGACCCAGAGAAGGATGAAAATAAATAAATGGACAAACAAATATACCAGCTGTTAGAACTTGTGATATGTGCTATAAAGAAAACAAATGGTGGGGACGCCTGGGTGGCTCAGTTGGTTAAGCAGCTGCCTTCGGCTCAAGTCATGATCCCAGCATCCTGGGATCGAGTCCCACATCGGGCTCCTTGCTTGGCAGGGAGCCTGCTTCTCCCTCTGCCTCTGCCTGCCACTCTGTCTGCCTGTGCTCGCTCACTCTCCCTCTCTCTCGAACAAATAAATAAGTTTAAAAATTAAAAAAAAAAAAAAAAGAAAACAAATGGTGTGTGTAAGAACATGTTTGTGTGTGTGTGTGTGTGTGTGTGTGTGTGTGCAGAAGGGTCATTTACATAAGGTGATTAGGTGGAGCCAATCATGCAAATAGGAGAAGAAAAGAATTTCAGGCAGAAAACAGAATATTTATTTCTTGTTTCCAAAAGATAGCTCTGCCTGAACAAAAGCAATATATAATTATCTTAATTAGAGATTGGCAAATCCCACCTACATCTGTATTTATAAACAAAATTTTAGTTCTGTTTTGATAAGTGAAGTGTTTTTTCAACACGGCTATGCCTGTCTTTCGTTGTTGTTGTTTTCACGGTGTCTGTGACTGCTTTCATACTACAACCACAGACCTCTGTAAAGGCAACAAAGGCACTATGTTTTTCAGCAATGCTGAAAATATTTACTATCTGGCTCTTTATAGAAAAAGTTACCAACCCCTGATAAATCAGCACTTTGTGTAATCATTGCATTTGTTGTCTTTTTTATTCTATTGTCTTTAGCCCTGTGAGATTAAACAAATAGTTTCTAGAAACTCTGCTAAAATGCACCTAATGAAGATACTTGGTATTTGTTAAGTGAAATTAAGTCCCAGGCACCCTTTAAAGCACTTAGGCTCACAATAGCCCTGTACAGCGGGAACGGTTACCACTCTGGCTTATAGATGAGAAAACTTAGACACAGAGAAGTTAAGTAATTTACTTGATGCTGCACAGCAAGTAAATGGTGGCATCAAGATTCAAAACCAGACAGGCTGGGTTGTAAACACTATCTTAAACTGACTTTGTGATTTAACATTCTGCCTTTCCACTACCATAACAGACCCATTACTGAAAACTGTCTGTCTGTTCCTAATTTGTGCAAATAAACAGACATCTTGCTCAAGAGTTTAGAACTTGCTTTGGAGGCAAATTTTACAGCTATTTCTTGCTTCGCATTGAGAATGTAAAGAAGGCTTCCACGTGATTGCCTCTTAGATTTCATTGAAAAGTGTTGGCAAACAATTCGTGCTTTCAGAAATGGCCCGGCCCATACTGGAAATCGAGACTGCTATTTAATTACCCAGATGTCTTCACTATTAAATGTGCCAGATTCTTCTACAACCTTCTCCCTTGTCTTGGCTGTAAGACATGCCATTAGAGCTAATACCACCATCCTCTCCTTATTTTCTAAGGATCCAATGTGACTTCTGCATCCTCTCCCAGATTGCTTGCAGATTGCTTGATGATCTCCCCTAAAACCCTGGGAATAGTTGGTACAGCCGTGTGTAAACTCACCTGAAAGGTATATTTCAGAAATCCCCTATTCTGTGGTGCCCAGTTCAATCTAGATTTCTAGATTCTAGACTTCTATTCCTGAAACTGTATATGCTAATCTTTAGGAAATATGTCTGTATTTCTAGATCTTCTTTTTTTTGCCAGCATGTTCATTTCTTTTTTTTAATTATGTCATATTAGTCACCATATAGGACATCATTAGTTTTTGATGTCATGTTCCAGGATTCATTGTTTACATAGAACACTCAGTGTATCGGGCATATTTCATTTCTGAAGAGATTCCCACAGGTTGGTATAAGCTTCCAAAAGTAGCTTGTACTTAAGCACACATCCCATGTAAACACTGAACATTAGAGAGATTACCTATTTTGCTAAGTTCAAGTATGGGCTACGAATTGTTATTGAGTAACCACAAAGTGCTAAATAGTGCCCAGTCACATGGTGGACACTATCCCTGTCCTTGTGGAATGGTGGGGACAAGGACCACTAAAGAGAAAATGAACATACAACGTAGCAAGCATTATAATGAACAAATTGCAGGATGATACAGTCCAGGGTCTTGGCACCTACCTAGGACTTGGGGTTGGTCAAGCAGCTCTCTGTAAATGTGTGTGTGTGTGTGTGTGTGTGTGTGTGTGTGTGTGTGGTATTTTCATTTATAAAATGGGGTTAGACATTTTAATGTTTTAACACTTTAATATTTTAAAATGTTTCTTATTGGTTGGCTCCCCCCAAAAGGGAGTATGTCCATTACAGGATCTGATACAATTCAGTAATTGTTTCTGTGTCTCTTTTCTTTTGCCTTGTTATTTAAGGAGTGTAGACTTCTTTGAAGTCAGAGAATAGCCTTTCATGATACGCATTCAAACGTGTAGATGAATCAGATAACTGCATCCTTGATGAAGGAGATTGTTTTAAAATACATAAACCAGTGGGAAGGCAGAAGTGTGTAAGACAAGGGTTTTCTTACTGGATTTCTAAGAGTCCCAGACCTCTGTGCTGGTGCCTCCAAAGGGGCCTTACAGTGCAAATAGGAGGCCTCATGGATGGGACTGGTCCGTGTGTTTTCTTATCTTCTTTCAGCTAGTCTTATCATATTTTGCAATCCCATAGAGATTTTCCAGAAAGAAAAGAAAGTTACACTGCTTTTAAAAAGTCTCATGAAGTGGCAGTTCAGACTTTCTGTTTAACAGGTCTGGGTTGAAATTACAGTGCAGTCCCTTAAAATCTGTGTGTCTTTAGACCCATCACTACCCCTGCCAGCCTCCTTTTATTTAGGAGTAAAATGAGGACAGTAATAGCTATTGTTATCTCCAAGTCACCATGAGGATTTAAAAAAAAAAAAGTGTTAAGTGTACCTCACGGTAAGTTTGCATTGTTAAATTGTTAAATGCTTGTGGATAGTACCCTGCATCAGCACTCACAGGGTACTGAACAACGCTGATTCACAGCCATTGATGTGATCTCACTTTATCTTTTCAGTCCGTGCTCTTCCTCCCAACTGCTTCTGCTCTCAGAGCTCAAGGAGGACTCTTAGGCAGGTGTTTTCCTGCCCCTGCTCTGGAAGGCAGTAGTTTTCAAAGCGTTGACCTTGGATCAACCACATCCATATCACCTGAGAAATTAATAGAAATGTAAAATCTGGGGACCTTCCCCAAATCTATGAGTCAGAAACTGTGGGGTACAGTTTAGCAATCTGTGTTTTATTAAGCCTTCTAGGTGATTCAGATGGACACTGAAGTTGGAGAACCACGATGAAGAAGAGACATGTATGGAAAGGCCATTACAGGGAAAGCCAGCAAAGTTCAGGGTGGGCCCATCAGTAGCAGTGACAGAGTCTAGTAAGAACTGGATCACTCAAGAACTGGATACGAGATCCAAGTTGAGTTCCAAGGATGTCTCCAGTTAGTGTTCATAGGTCTTCACCCTGGTGCTGCCTTTCCCATGAATCAGTGACCTTCCAGGGCGGCCGTGGTTTTCAACCAGAGGCCATTCTGCCTCCCAGGGGTATTTGGCAATATCTGGAGACATTTTTTATGGTCATGACTAGGCAGTTAGAACTGGCATCTAATAAGTCGAGTCCAGGGATGCTACAAAACATCCTGCAAAACACAGGACAGCCCCACAGCAACAGACTACCCAGCCAAAGCATCAATAGTGCCAAGATTGAGAAAAATAACACAAAACTGCTCTGGAGATCTTCCTCCTGATCTACTTGTCTCTCTTCCCACAACGAACTCACTTCTTTACCTTGTACCCTGCAAGCTCTTTAACTGGCTTCCATGAACCTGAAGGAGGTTCAGGGACCTCAAGAAGTCCATCAACTCCCAAAATAATATACAAAATTTATACGTATGACATATATATATAGTTTTCATGTTTGTTATTTGGGGGGAGGGGCAACATTTGGGAAAGGATGCCGCATGGCTTTCATTAAATTCCCAGAAGTTTTTTCTATGTTATTCTTTCTATGTATGTTTCTGTATTCTGCGCATTCACCATTTCGGTTTGCTAATGCTTTCAGTTCCCTCTAGAATCACGGCTGCTCTGCTGTCTTTCTACTTTACAGCTTCTCAACTTCTACTCTTCTTGCTGCTTTCTTTTTCTTGTTACATTTCCCCATTCAAATTCCCAAGATGAGGAGCCTGATGATGTCTGCTCTCCCCACTTCAGGAAGAGCTTTTCACACCAGACACCCTCCTAGACCCCTAACAGTCCAGCGTAATAGCTGCCCTGGGATCCTGGTCAACCCACAGGTGCATGGAGAAGGCCAGTGGCGGGGCGGTGGGGGCGGGGGCAATGTCCAGTACAAAATATGGCCGTCCAGGGCAGACTTCCTCAGAATGGGCACAGGTTGGGGCAGGCACCACAATTGCCACGTCTAACCAAGAGAAGGAGAAAATCCAGGGATTGGGTTCTGGCTAGAGAAGCCACAGGCCATCTAGAAAACAGCAGAGCATGGCCTCCCTCTTAAGGAGAAGGCAGAGTACAGCGAGGGCAAGCTGACATTCAGAAGCCTGGGATGAGGTTCATGGAGTTGAGTGGGAAAGGTGATCCAGGACAAGGAAGAAGAGTCAGGGCTCAAGGGCTCCACATAATTAAGACAGAACAAGAACAGAAGCAGAAACAGAGATGAACCAATAAAATGGAACAGATCAGCTGAAGCGTGGCAACTGTGTCTCCCTCTCATTGCCTTTACACTCCTCCTTTCTCACCAGACACCCGTTTACCCAAAAGCCCTGCTGAGAGGCTTATTGAACAAGACAGCCAGAAGTGCTGGACGCATATGCTGAGGAAGATGAGGGGCCTGGACAGCAAGTAGCTCTGAGTTTTGATTTGCCCTCTGGGCCTCTCCTCCGAATGCTTCTCTCTGTCCCTCTCTCCCGACTTTAGCTTTTCCTTAGCTCATTTCACTAGGACAGAATTAGTTTGTTTTTCTAAGCAAATACTAAAGAAGCACTTGTTTCCTGAGTCTTAATTTTAAAAGCAACAGAATAAATACTAAGGAAAAATAACACAAAACTCTAAACCACACTAAATTGTATTGTTCTTTATGTAGGCTTAAATGGGTTGCTCTTCTTTGGATCCATAGATTCAAAGGAAAAAAAAAATGTTCTTAGACCCTAAGTTATATACATGGGTTAGGTGACTAGGATGTATCACCCCAGCCTCAAGAAGTACCTTAGAACAGTGGTTCTCAAACTTTGTCATACATTAGAATTCTAATATTCAGGTGGCTCCTCCATTAAATCAGAATGCCTGGGGGCATGGGAGCCAGGAATCAGTATGTTTTTAGGTTTCCTGGTGATTCCAATGTGCAACAGATTTTGGGGAACCACTGTCTTAGTAAGCCCCTGAACCTGGCTGGCTGCTGTGTCACCTCTTTACTTTTCATCAAAAAGTAGAATGTGAGAGAAAGCACATTTTTTCCAGTTAATTGAATTAACCCCAGTTAACTGAAGTTGTGCTGTAATTTATTGCCAGGAGGCAACCAGAAGGGGAGTTGCTTACTTCAGTGAAAACGGCAGCCAGACTGGCATTTTGGCATCCTGTCATCAAAATAATTGATTTATTCACTGATTTTTTGATTGACAGTTTAATCTTCAGCTTTGTAACCCGGTGTTTTAATTTATCCAGATACAACTTTGGACCCTGTGGATTTTCTAACTCATTCACCACCTTGTTCTCTAGAGTCGGTTGAGAACAATAAACTCTCCACAGCGCCAGATCTTTGGGTGATAATCCAAGGAGAAAATACCCATCAGGACCCCTCCATCAACACCTCATCATCTCAGTAAATATTTCCAGAGCTCGCCCAATTCCAGCTCTGTCTCAGCTCCCTGGTTTCTTTTCCATCTTCAAATGGGAAGGGTTTTGTGGTTTGTTTTTTCGTAAAGATAGTTTGAAAGACCATGGGGCCTTGTGTCTAAGCACATTCTATTTTGAAGGCATGTTCTCGTAACTATTTGGCAAAAATGAGTGTGAGCTCTTTGGAGCAAGACCTTTACATGCTTGCACTCACTTTGTGCTTCTGTAGCCCAGAGACCCTCATCTGCTGGTGCACAGCCTAGAAGGAGAGAAAGCAAACCCTGTGAGCAAAAGATCAGACTCAGGGCTGCTCAGTCTCTAGGAAGGGCCTAACATACAACTTAGTGATGGTCCCCAAAGGCATGCCAGATTAGTAAACAGAAAATTCAAGAGGTGCTTGGGTGGCTCAGTCCAGTAAGTATCCAATTCTTGATTTCTCAGGGTTGTGAGATCGAGCCCCTGGTGGGGCTCCACACTCAGCATGGAGACTGCTTGACATTCTCTTTCTCCCTCTCTTTCTGCTCTCCCGCACTCACTCGCTCACATGCTTGTTCTTTCTCTCTCTCTCTCTCTCTCTCAAATAAATAAAATAGACCTTGAAAAAAAAAAAGAAAGAAAGAAAGAAAATAAATTCAGCCTAGTTGGACTCTATTGCCACAGAAAAAACAAGATTAAAATGCAGTTAACAGGAAGTTTAGTGAGCCACGGACAGTAAGTCCAAAACTGAATAACAGATTTGCTTACTAAGAAAGCGTGTGGCATCTCCATTCCTGGAGAATCTTCAATTCTGCTACGGGATGGGGATCAGAGAACTGTGTCACAGCCCTACCTTGGTCTCTAACTTGCCATATAACCATGCGTGTTACGTGACTTTTCAGGACTTCCATATTCTCATCTGTCAAGTGAGAAGTTAAGCTGAGTGATCACCAGAGTCCCTTATTATGTACCAACATTTTATATTATATATAAAAACAGGACAAATAGCCTCTGTCTCGAGTGGGTATTGATAAGCAGTTGCTTATCTGAGGTTCCTTCCAACGCAAGAATTTACAGAATATTAGTTTCTTTCCTATTTTGAATTACAAAAATACAACCAGATTCACATTGGATGATACCAAATAATTATTATTAATTATATTAGATATGAAAATAACAATATGGTTATGTAAGAATATGGTCACAATTGCTAGATTTAATACTGAAATGGGTAGGGATAAAGTAACCTGATGTCTGGGATTTGTTTTTTTAAAAAATAATAGAACAGTGTATCCAGTAATCTATCCATATCTCACAAGATGGCTTTTGAGTCGGCACACTTTCTGAATATGGAGTCTGTGTTCTAGAAAAAGGAGTCAAGGGCTAGGTGTATGCAGATGTTCATGGTCTTAAGTGTTCTGGGCATAGAGCCAAGGGACTAAAAGCTTTAGAGACTCCACTTTTAAAAGACTTTAAAAGTCTTTCTAAAAAACTGGGATGTGGAGGTTGAGTTAATTTACCTTTTCCTGCCTCCATCTTGTAAAATGGATAGGTTGGTAAACCCAAAGCAATTTCCCCTGAGAGGGAAAATGGAAGTCCTGAGAGGTTTTAGTGACCTTGCTGGGGACACATACTAATGGCAACATCAAAGGCGGAATGAAGATTGAAGGCTGAGGTTCCATGACTACCTCTCTCCCACACTTCCTTCCACTCTTGCTGGGGAAGTTCCGGAAGTATAAATATGCTTTGGGCCCCTACTTGTCCATGCAAGTTTTGCATTTGTCCAGTATCCACATCTTTCTGATCATTCTTAAAACTCCTTCCAGTGGTGAGAGCTCTCCTTTCATAAAAATTCACAAGATCTCAGAGCAGTGAGCTGAGAACACCATCCCTGGCTTCTTACAGGACATTAGCAACTTTCCCACCAGAAGAAGCAGAGATGCTACACCAGAGTAAGAATGTGCTGCATCTATAGTAGTCAGGAGGACCAAATCCTATACATTCTACCTACTTTCACTAATTAAAAATACTCTCAGGTTTTAAATTGGCTCATAAAAGAAGTATGAACTGGTCACAGAAAGATGTTGATATAAACACACCAGCCCATTCAGGCACAAACCATCTGTATTCATTTCTTGGGGTTTCCATGACACAGGGCCACAGCCAGATAGCTTAAAACAACATGTATTTTCTCATGCTTCTGGAAGGTGGAAGTCTGTAATCAAAGTTTCAACGGGGCCAGGTTGCCTCTCAGACTCTGGGTCTGGAGGAATCCTTCCTCACCTCTTGCGACCATCTGATGCAAGCCTTCCTTGGCTTGCAAGCTGCGCCCTTCCACTCTCTGTCTCCATCATTACATGTATGTGCATGTCTCTTCTAGACTTCTTACAAGAACACCAGTCGTCATCGTTGGTTAAGGGCCCATTGTTACCAGGATGACCTCATCTTAACTAATGTATCTCCAATGACCCTATTTCCAAATAAGGTTACATTCTGAGGGGGGACTTTACCGTCTCCTCTGTGAGGGATACAGGATACAGTTCCCCTCATAATATGGTCCAAGCAAATGACATTGTGAGAAGGTTTCCATCTGCGCACACTGTTGTGACTAGGCTCCTGACTTTACACTGAGTTAGAGCTAAAATTCCCTTTCTGTCTGGAAAGTGATTTTTGGCAAGAAGGATTGAGAGAACAGTCCATGCTCTATGGCCAGGACCAGCTCCCTCAGAAACCCATGTTCCATCCTGTGTGACATGACCCACAGAACCCAAGTGAAGCCAGGTGTGCCAACACAATGATGGCTGGGGAGAGCCAGGCTTGCTGTGGGAAGGGCTGCTCAGGGTTCATGGCTCACCCCCCACAGTTCGCTCTGCTGCATTGGCTTTCACCCCTCTCAGTTCTTCCCCCTCTCTTGGCTCATTCACTCTGCTTTGCTGAAAGCACAGCTGCTTCAAATGTAGCCATTTTAATTCTGTTGCACATGAGCTGTAAACCAAATAAGTCAAACCATACAAAGCCAACCACCACTACAAGCAAGTTATCCATTTACTGGGCTTTTTTTTTAGATGGGGACAGGAGCCATTTGGGGCCTTACCTGCCTGCAGAGTCAGCTTGCTGAAAGGTAATCATCCAACAGGTGAGTTCTCATTAGAATTGCACAGGCTGGTCATCAAGGATGTTCAGATCCACAAACAGATCCCACCAGGCACCCTTAGTGAATCTAGCAAGCTCTGCCTTTACCATCTGCACTGTAAAGCAAACATCCAAACTTTGCCTGGTTCCATATGGTCAAAGTAAATCACTGGGATTCTTGGATTCTGGTAGATGTCCTGTGCCACAGGCTCTTCTTTTCTCTTCTCTTCTCTTCTCTTCTCTTCTCTTCTCTTCTCTTCTCTTCTCTTCTCTTATCCCCTGCCCCTACCTCCTGCCATGAGGATCAGGGAGATGGTGGGACAGTGAAAGTGTACTTACAGAATCAAAGCTCTGTACCCACTCCTACCTCACTGCTTGTGTTACCTGCCTTCTGGACAAATGGAAAGGAGGTAAACCACTCTGCCACACAGAAGATGGAAGGTACAGAAAGAAGAAACAAGAAGAAAGAGGAAATCGATGTCAAAGCAGGAAGAAAACATTAATCTTGGGTAAAGCTATCAAGACTTAGGTGATGTGGTGATCTCCGAGTGTTGAACGGGATATAGCCAAGGTGCTGGAATCTTTCCCGACTTCAGGGCCTCCTAAAATCCAGTGAAAACCAGTTAAGCCTCAACTTAAAACCAGTTAAATCCCACCTTATCTTAAAACCCGTTAAGCCCCAGCTTCCCATTCACCATGGTTAATTACTTGACCTTTGCCTGAATCCTCCCTGTCCTTGTTGAACTGAAGACACAAAACAGAGTCAGGGATCTGTTGGAGTGGCCAGCTCCACCGAGGCTCATCTCCAGACAGCTCGGTTAGGCACACAGGAAAGCTGAGTGGAAAATAAGCCTCTCGGTCTCTAGAAACTGGGTTGGGATCTCGATCCAAAGGAACAGTTTTGCCATTGATTTGTGGCTTGAAGAACGTGTGGGACAAATCCAGGACACTCTGAAGGAAACTTTTTTCCTTCCGTGCCTAAATGCCAACCATAATTTTTCTGAGTTCTCTCAGTCAGGAGCCCTGTTCTAGTGGAACTTCTATTGTGACGTCCACTCTTGAAATCAAGGCTGCCTGCATGGCCACCACCACCATCCAGAAAGCAGAGAATGTGCCGCCATCTTTTTTTCTTTCCATCAGTTTTTATCTCTCCTGCTTTGTGTTTATTAACGATGGTTCCGGTTCCCTTTGCACCTGGAGCCACAGAGGCCTTGCTCCGCGTCGGCTCCAATAAAACTGAGTCTTCAGCAGTGAGGTTTTGGAAGGAAAAGAAAGGCAACACAGGGTAGGGCCCTAGATGGAGGCAGATTTGAAGTTGCACAGTTATCTCTGGAACTCTGACTTCCTAGCAGTCAAATACTTGACAGACAGGTTACAAGTGAGGATAAGATTAATTATGAGGCTTTCT
Source organism: Mellivora capensis (assembly GCA_004024625.1). Taxonomy (NCBI): domain Eukaryota; kingdom Metazoa; phylum Chordata; class Mammalia; order Carnivora; family Mustelidae; genus Mellivora; species Mellivora capensis. The sequence goes on from PISX010010761.1 coordinate 47,599, forward strand.
GGAGGTGGGGAGAGGAAAAGGGGGAATATTGCTGATAATGAGGGCTGCTGACCATGAAAAACTGTTATCATTTTTGTAAGGAAGTGGAGGAAATAAAACACTAACATTTCTTTTGAACATCTTTATTGTGGTATCATATACATACCACAAAATTGACCTGTTTAAAGTTTACAGTTCAGTGGTTTCTAGTATATTTAGAGTTCTGCAACCATTTTCAAAATTTGATTTGAAAGCATTTCATCACCTCAAAAAGGAACTGATTACACATTACCAGTAAATCCCCAGTCTCCTTCTCCCCTCCCCCACAACCCCTGACAACCATGAATCTACTTTGTGTCTCTGTGGACTTGCCTTTTTCGACAAGTCACAGAAATGGAATCATATACCTTATGAAGTCTTTTGTTGCTGGCTTCTTTCTCCTAGGATAATGTTCTTGAGCTCTGTCCATGTTGTAGCAAATGTCAGTACATCATTCCTTTTGTACTGCCGAACAATATTCCATGATACAGATATATGATATTTTGTGTATCCCTTCATCAATTGATGGACAACTCACTAGGTATTTTAATTAAAAGGCAAATTGCCATGATCTCTGTAATCGGCATTGGGCGCCTTTTTAGCTGTAGGTATGAGCAGGAACTGTTTTATAAGCTCATACCTACAGCTAAAAAGGCACCCAGTGCCGATGTATTGACACTTGCTACAGCATGGACGGGCAACCTTCTAGCTATGTGACCTCGAGGACGACATAAATTCCTTAAATCTGAATTTCTTCATCTGAGAAGTGGGAATACCATTAGCTATCTCTTTAGATTGCTGTGGAGATTTGATGCATAGTATCCAAAAATAGCAAGTAATTAATACGTGCTAATGATATTAACCGTTAACATCGATAGCACATTCAGTATGTGCCAGGAATTATGGAAATCCTCAAAGCATCTCTGGGAAATAAGAACTATTACCTTCTCTTTGCTGATGAGAACAAGGCAGGTTAAATACTTGCCCAACATCCAAAAGCTAGGAAATGGCCACACCAGATTTCCAGAGGTTTCAGGCTGGCCACAACTCCCCACATAAGGGGAACAGACATCAGGGGTTTCATAACCTCAGGGAGGAACTGCCTGAATATGGATTCAAGGGCATCAGCTAAGACCCGAAGAACCTCTTTGCTCCCTGTCCCTCCTCTTTTCCATGTCTCCTCATTCATACCTGAGCCAGAAGCAGGGAAAGAGAATGACACACTAGATAGGGGGGTACAACCAGCAGACACCTAGCAGACCAGCTAGAGTGCTCAGCCTCACACTCAGCCACAAACTTGTAGGCAGGTGCCACGTTCTGTGTTGGCATCATTGACAAGATTTCATGCAGTCTAAAGTTATTATATTAGAAGGGAGGGGTGAACACTTTTAGATACAGATCCATTCTATCAAGAGAATTATAAAACACAAAAATATAATCTAATTACGCTATCATCATTAGGTCAACCTGTAGGCATCCACTGTCACAAACTTAAATAGAAATCATTTTTTGCTATTGATACTAAATTCCCTTAAATCCTCGAGGTCACATGGCTAGAAGGTTGCCTGAGTCACATCTTTATGGCTTTCAGTCTGGCTCTAAATTTTGTACATATCCATTAGACTGTCTCACCAAAATGCAATGTGTTGTGCTAGCCAATATGCTGTATGCAGGGACATCACCATGATAGCACACACTAATTTGTTTTCATAATGAATGATTGATGCAATAAGACCACTTTGGAAAATGTCACCAAAACCCATACGGAAAAAAAAAACAGAAGTAGAATCCTGGGATGAAGCTGTTGGAACAAATGCAGGGCTTAAGAAACCTCATAGTAAAGCAAATTGTCTGACTAGATGCTACCCTCCTCAGTATGGGGATCAAGGCCCCTTGGTTTATGGGACTAGGAGAAGCTGCACAGGGCATCCTCCAGCTAAAGTTGACATGTTGACTCATTCCAACCAGCTAAGGAATTAGCCTCTTATGCCCATGTTGACATTTCAGGTCTCAGATTAATGGTTTCAGATGTCCCCATTACCATCACCACTCACCAACCATCAGCACTTTTAAATTAAGATTGGGAAGAGGAGTAAACAGAAGCACAGCCCAGCCTTCCACCAAATTCAACTACCCCTAAAAAAAAAAAAAAAAAAAAAAGGAATATCTGATGGTCAAAAAAAACAACTAGATTGAAAAACACATTTATGTCAGCATTGACACAGGCTAGTTATTTGTTACTCCATGCGGGTCATTAGCTGTGCTGCTCTAAGAGTGAGGGAGAAAACATTTCAAGGCTAGAGGCAAATAGCATTTCGATGGTCCCCAACTGGCTGAAGTCACAGGAAAACTAATACAGATTTTCCTTCTAACATTCCTCTCTCAACAATCTCCCTGATTATACAGTATAAAATAGAAACAATTTTGGCTACTAATCCTAAATAATCCTAAACCTTGGATACTAAAACCAGGAACTATTTATTCTCTTATACTTCTAGGTAAGAAGGTGCTCTTGACTCATATTACCACAATCATAACAATCTGCTCTTTTAATTAAAAGAGTATGTTCTCTCCCCACTTACAGTATTAATCCTTCACGTGCATAAAGGACCTTTTCATAAACCCACTCCTGGGGATTTAGAGATCAGGATGGAGGTAATATTTTTTAAATGTTCTTATTATTGCAATCAATTGGGGATTATTTTTTAAGCCAATTCCTTGAAAATTCTGGATAATGTCTTTTCATCGGTTGTTTTTTATTGTCCTTTTAGTTAGGAGTATAACCCTAGCTTGCAAATACTCTAAGCTTCTTCAGAAAGAGGGATTTACACTTGCAGTCTCTGAGCTAAAATAAGCAGGAAGCCATTTTGTTCAGGCCCACAGCTGGTGACCACCTGATCCCTGCCTCCACCTGTGGTCGCCCCAATCAAGAGGATCACTGGACCATTTGTGCAGACTCACATTTTTGCCACGGTTCTACACTGAACTGGAAAAACTACTCTGCTTTCTGGTGATCACAAGCTGATGTTGTCATGCTTGTAAAATCCAGCTCTAAACTCTACCCTTCCCTCTTAGTCAATCAAGGAGACCTGGACTTTGGTTCTTTTTAAATTATCACTAATACTCTTTATTTACTTTGCACTCACTCCCAGAAGGATTTGAAGTAAATTGCTTTAGATATGGTTCTGCTCTACTGTGACCTTGGGCAGTTTGTAACAGTCATAAAAGTTCTAACCTTTCACAGTGCTGCACTGTTAGAAAGCCTTCTCCAACCCTTCCCTTCTTAAAGTTATTACCCTCCGAGAATACCAGTTGACCCATATGTTTCTGGTAGAGCTAGCAGGTGGGAAACACTTTGGAAAACAAGGGCAGTGGACAAATGCAAGGGTCTCCCTCTTAATCTATAGACTGGTAGGACTAGAGTTTTCAGTATGTTGGTCCAACTTTGATCCAACTCTGGAGGCGTTCTGGCCTCCAGAGAAGTTCCCATCCTGGATATTTGTCAAGAACAAGAGGGCAGAAATGCCAAGACCAGGGGGGTCAGGGTGGATAGCCTGCCAAGGATCCATACAAGGAACTTCTTGGAAAAATACGAATTGAGGAATTTGGCCTGAATATCAGTAGCTGGAAAGGGGCCTTGAATTTTCCTAGCAGATGATTTCAGGAATATCTAAATTCTGGAGTTTAAGGATTATGGATTACAGCTTAAATTATAAGTCTACAGTCTCTAAGAATCACAGCATTTCAGAATTGAAATCAGTCCCCTTACTGATCTTCCCGCCCTGATCCAAGTGCCCAATCCTTCTAGCGTTTCATACACTTTCTGCTTAGGGAGCTTGCCTCTTATCAGATACCTCACATCATGCTTGGGACACAATAATCATTAAACAGTTACTCTTCTTCTTGGGGCCAGGCCTTCTGCCTTCTAACATGACCCATTCATTGTGGTTCTCCCCAGTAATGGGCATGTGGGTGGTCCCATGAGGCACTTTACTCCTCTTTTGTTAAACTCAAATATGCTTCCATGTGATTTTCTCCAGGTAGAGGATTTCTCTTCCTGTGCTTTTGGATATACTTTCTCAGCAGTCACAGAAGCCCTGAATGATTTCAGAAACAAGGCACAAAGCCTGTGAGAGTTGGCACATCTTCCTTTTTACTCCCAAGTTCCCCTTGTCCTCTATGTCTCTTCCTTTTCCTCTGATATTTGCACCTAGCTCTATTATAATTCTTCAGGAAATTAAACATGAATTCATACACAGAACATAGAAGGTTCCAGTGGAAAGAGAAGAGGAACTGGGTTCAAACCTTGACAAATATTTGCCTTTGAAGCTTTATAATAAATATTACTATTTACCTGATGGGGGTGGGAGTATAACAATAGAATATAAGTGAATATTCATTATAAATTGCAAGGTACTATGAAGTTACTGAATTCTTTAATGTTAAATTCTAGAAGATCTCAAGCATCATGTGGTCCTGGCTTCTTATTTTACACTAGGACATTAAACTGAGAAAAAAAGTGACATCTCCAAGGACCACAACACCAGCTAGAGACAGAGCTAGAAATGGAAGCCTGATTTTCCAACTCACAATCCTTTGCTCCTTCTCCTGCCTCTCTGTGGAACGATGAAATCAATAGTCATCCATGCACAGACCCCTAAACAGTACCCAACTCATATTGGGTGCTCAATAACGAATGGCTGAAGAAACATATGAGTAAATGAATCAATGAATGACTAATATTCCTTTATGAGGATGACATTCTATAGTTTCCCTCAAATGTCATTTCTGTGTTTAATCATTTTTTAATTAAGAGTCTGTTAAGGAGCTCAGTGCTCCAAATGGACTTGTGAAGATTATGTGAAACAATGCGTGAAAGTCCTTAAAAGCAGTGTCTGGCAGTCAGTAAATGTTAACTAATTACTATTGTACTGTTTTCTAGCCATTGTTCTAAAAAGACTATGCTGATGCTCTAAAAACTCACTAATCTGAAAATCACTTTGTGGTCTACTAACCAAAGGAACTGCAAAAATATTACTACGATTTGTTGACTCCTATCCTGTGCCTTTAACTAGGCTATCCATGCCTGCCCCTCATTGTTGGCACCCAAAAAAACACAAAGTCCCACACTCTCTAACTTCCTTCTCTGAGCTCGTGTTTACTTAGCTCATGACCTTTGGGCTCTGTCCCCCATTCCCAGTCAGGACTTGCCTCTTGGACCTGACAAGTTGTTTGGCTTTACCCTATTTTACTCTTCACACTCTTGCTTCTTCTCCTTCACAATCTCAACCCTCCCTCTCAATCGCAATCAAAATTCTGGAATTTCCCTTGGTTCCCTGAACTCCCAGGCATCCTGGCAGCTCTGTTCCCCCTAAACAAGGCCCTCTCACTTGACCCAAAGTTTGGCGTGTCTGCCTCTGCATTATATGTAGGTCAGACACTTTCTGGTTTGTAACTTTTGTTAGAAATGGTGATTTTTAATACTTGGGTCTGGAGGGTAGACTCAGGCTCTTCATCTTTCTGTGTTTCAGAGAAGAGGAATAAAAATTATTTTTCTTCTTTTTTTTCCAACTTTTTATTGAAATTCCAGTATAGTGATTCAACACTTCGATACAACGCTCCTTGTTCGTCACGACAAGTGTACTCCTTAATCCCCATCACCCATTTCACTCCCCCCACTCACCTCCCCTCAGTTTGTTCTCTAGTTACGAGTCTGTTTTATGGTTTGCCTCTCTCTCTCCCCCCCCACCCACATTCATTTGTTTAGTTCCTTAAATGTCACACATGCGTGAAATCATATGGCATTTATCTTTCTCTATTTTCCTTAGCATAATACACTCTAGTTCCATCCGCATTGTTGCATTGCAAATGGCAAGATTTCCTTCTTTTTTATAGCTGAGTAATATCCATTATACACACACACACACACACACACACACACACATTTTCTTTATCCGTTCTTCCATCAATGGACATTTCATCTCTTTCCATAATTTAGCTATTGTAGATAATACTGCTATAAACGCTGGTGTGTATGTAGCCCTTTGAATTAGCATTTTTGTATTTTGGGGGTAAATACCTAGAAATGCAATTGCTGGATTGTAGGGTAGCTCTATTTTTAACTTTATAAGCAATCTCCATACTGTTCTTCAGAGTGGCTGCTCCAGTTTGCATTCCCACCAACAACACAAGAAGGTTCCTTTTTCTCCACATCCTTGACAATACCTATTGTGTCCTGTGTTGTTAATTTTAGCCCTTCTGACAGGGGCAAGGTGATATCTCACTGCAGTTTTGATTTGCATTTCCCTGATGAGTGATATTGAGCATCTTTTCATGGGTCTATTGGCCATCTGTATGACTTCCTTGAGAAACCTTCTAATCATGTCTTCTACCCATTTTTTATTAATTATTTTTATTAACATGTAATGTATTATTTGCCCTAGGGGTTCAGGTCTGTGAATCGCCAGGTTTACACACTTCACAGCATTAACCATAGCACATACTCTCCCCAATGTCCATAACCCAACCACCCTCTCCCAGCAACCCTCAGTTTGTTTTATGAGATTAAGAGTCTCTTATGGTTTGTCTCCCTCCAGATCCCATTTATTTCACTTTTTCCTTCCATTCCCCGCAAACCCCCCACTCTACCTCTCAAATTCCTCATATCAGAGAGATCATATGATAATTATCTTTCTCTGATTGACTTATTTCGCTCAGCATAATACCCTCTAGTTCCATCCATGTCATTGCAAATGGCAAGATTTCATTTCTTTTGATGGCTGCATTATATATATATATGTATATGTATATATATACCACATAGATATATATATACATATAGATAGATATAGATATATCTATATATATACCACATCTTCTTTATCCATTCGTCTGTTGATGGACATCTAGGTTCTTTCCATGGTTTGGCTATTGTGGACATTGCTGCTATAAACATTGGATTGCACATGCCCCTTCAGATCACTACATTTGTATCTTTAGGGTAAATACCCAGTAGTGTGATTGCTGGGTCGTAGGGTAGCTCTAGTTTCAACTCCTTGAGGAACCTTCATACTGTTTTCCAGAGTGGCTGCACCAGCTTGCATTCCTACCAACAGTGTAGGAGGGTTCCCCTTTCTCCGCCTCCTCATATCTTATGTACCTAGGAATAAATGGGATCGACTCCTTAATTTCTCTTTCTTCTGTCCTGTTGTTGGTATATAGAAATGCAACTGATTTCTGTGCATTGATTTTATATCCTGACACTTTACTGAATTCCTGTACAAGTTCTAGCAGTTTTGGCGTGGAGTCTTTTGGGTTTTCCATATATAGTATCATATCATCTGCAAAGAGTGAGAGTTTGACTTCTTTGCCAATTTGGATGCCTTTAATCTCTTTTTGTTGTCTGATTGCTGAGGCTAGGACTTCTAGTACTATGTTGAATAGCAGTGGTGATAATGGACATCCCTGCTATGTTCCTGACTTTAGCAGAAAAGCTATCAGTTTTTCCCCATTGAGAATGATATTCACTGTGGGTTCTTCATAGATGGCTGTAATGATATTGAGGTATGTGCCCTCTATCCCTACACTTTGAAGAGTTTTGATCAGGAAAGGATGCTATACTTTGTCAAATACTTTTTCAGCATCTATTGAGAGTATCATATGGTTCTTATTCTTTCTTTTATTAATGTATTGTATCATTAATATCATATTGTATCATTAATAATATATTGATTTGCAGATGTTGAACCAACCTTGCTGCTCAGGAATAAATCCCACTTTGTTGTGGTGAATAATCCTTTTAATGTACTGTTGGATCCTATTGGCTAGTATTTTGGTGAGAATTTTCACATCTGTGCTCATCATGGATATTGGTCGGTAATTCTCTTTTTTGATAGGGTCTTTGGTTTTGGGATCAAGGTAATGCTGGCCTCATAAAATGAGTTTGGAAGTTTTCCTTCCATTTCTATTTTTTGGAACAGTTTCAGGAGAATAGGTATTAGTTCTTCTTTATTTTTTTTATTTATTTATTTTTTTTTTTAGTTCTTCTTTAAATGTTTAGTAGAATTCCCCTGGGAAGCCATCCGGCCCTGGGCTCTTGTTTGTTGGGATATTTTTGATGACTACTTCAATCTCCTTACTGGTTATGGTCTGTTCAGGTTTTCTATTTCTTCCCGGCTCAGTTTTGGTAGTTTATATTTCTCTAGAAATGCATCTATTTCTTCCAGATTGTCAAATTTGCTGGCGTATAGTTACTCATAATATGTTCTTATAATTGTTTGTATTTCTTTGGTGTTGGTTGTGATCTCTCCTCTTTCATTCATGGTTTTATTTATTTGGATCCTTTCTCTTTTCTTTTTGCTAAGTCTGGTCAGGGGTTTATCAATCTTATTAATTCTTTCAAAGAACCAGCCCTTAGTTTTGTTGATTTGTTCTACTGTCCTTTTGGTTTCTATTTCATTGATTTCTGCTCTGATATTTATTACCTCTCTTCTCCTGCTGGCTTTAGACTTTCTTTGCTGTTCTTTCTCCAGCTCCTTTAGGTGTAGGGTTAGGTTGTGTACTTAAGACTTTTCTTGTTTCTTGAGAAAGGTTTGTATGGCTATATACTTTCCTCTCAAGACCACCTTTGTTATGTCCCACAGATTTTGAACAGTTGTGTTTTCATTATCATTTGTTTCCATGAATTTTTTTCAATTCTTCTTTAATTTCCTGGTTGACCCATTCATTCTTTAGTACGATGCTCTTTAGCCTCCATGTATTTGAGTTCTTTCCAACTTTCCTCTTGTGATTGAGTTCTAGTTTCAGAGCCTTGTGGTCTGAAAATATGCAGGGAGTGATCCCAATCTTTTGGTACTGTTTAAGACCTGATTTGTGACCCAGGATGTGATCTATTCTGGAGAATGTTCCATGTCCACTAGAGAAGAATGTGTATTCTGTTGTTTTTAAGATGGAATGTTCTGAATATATCTGTGATGTCCATCTGGTTCAGTGTGTCATTTAAGGCCTTTATTTCCTTATTGGTCTTTTGCTTGAATGATCTGTCCATTTCAGTGAGGAGAGTGTTACAGTCCCCTACTATTATTGTATGATTGTCTATGTGTTTCTTTGATTTTCTTATTAATGGGTTTATGTAGTTGGCTGATCCCATGTTAGGGGCATAGATATTTAAAATTGTTAGATCTTCTTGTTAGACAGACCATCTGAGTATTATACAGTGTCCTTCCTTGTCTCTTATTATAGTCTTTGGTTTAAAATCTAATTTATCTGATATAAGGATTGCCACCCCAGCTTTCTTTTGATGTCTGTTTGCAGGATAAATTGTTTTACACCCCCTCACTTTAAATTCTACCCATTTTTTAACTGGTTTATTTTTCTTCTTTACTTTTGTGTTGACCAAACTAGCTCTTTCCACCCCTTTCCATCTATTGCCTCTGGTCTCCCATTTTATGGTGCTCAGATTCGACCTGCCCATGAAGTATGATTTTTGAGTGCCTTATTGGGTTATTTTCCCTTTGTGGACTTCATACACATATCACACACGTATATATACACATTGCCATATATGATCTACATCATTTTCCAGGATGCTTGAAGCTTCCTTCTTAATATCTGAGTGTATCTGACATTTTATCAAGACCAAAGACTGAACTTGGGGTAATGTCAGTAGACAAGAAAGAGCTTTGGTAAATTCAGAAATAGGGGATTATCCCTGAAGCTCTGGTATGGACAAGACTTATTCATTATCTTTCTAATCTCTGTGTCTCCTCATGAATTACCATTTAATATCTTCTCATTTAATGGTGCATCTACCCTTGCTATAATCCCAGCCTGAATATAAGTTCCTACAGAACATGGACTTGAACTGTTTATATTCACAGCTCTGCCTTCAGAACCTAAGAAACAGTACTTGGCAGATAGCAGGCAACCAATCAATGTTTGTTAAATAATGAATAAATGAATGAATGAACGAATGAATGAGAAGCAGGATGGAATTGTGGTTGGACCATAGCACTAGGCATCAGAGAGATCCCTATTCTGGCGAAGCCATTTCCCAGCTATGAGACTTCTCTGAATTTCAATTTCTTTATCTGTAAAATAGTTTGGTAATGGTACATCCCTCATAGGTTTGGGACATAGTTAAATAAGAGAATGCCTATTAAAGTTCTTAGAACAGTAGCTGGCATATTTTCAGAACTCGATAAATGTTGACTGTTACAGCCATTCTTTTCAGTGAAAATCATCAACTATTGAAGCTTATTAAAGATAACTGAACTAATTTAATATGACTCATAGTGATGACTGTACTAAAGACAAATTAGTTTCATTCAACTGTCAGCAAGATGTTACTTAGAGAGCCAAGTTGACAAAACATGTATCAGTCACACCTGCCATATTTAAAATACTATACTAGGATTTCAGGAGTGGGCAAGATGCAAGGATAGGAATGACAGAGTCTTTCCTCCAGTGAAAGCTTCTATAGGAGCTTCTATGTAGGCAGTACTATGCTGAGTATATATAAATACTAGGAGCTATTCCCTCCCACATCATCTGACTTCTTGTGTTTTGCAGAAAATTATTCTCCAACACTTAGCCTTTCTTTTAAACCCTTACAATGAGCAACCCACTCACTGCCTCATGAAACATCTCATTCTACTTGGGAATGGTAGTCACAGTTTGAAAGGTTTTCCTTAAAATTGGCACAGATCTATTTTTCTGTGATTTCTATACATTGATCTAACTTCTGCCTTCTGAGGGGGATGATTTTTTCCCTAAATATCAGAAGTCAGCTAAGTAAGGCCTGCAGGCCCAATGCAACTACCTGTTTATTTTTGTAAATAAAGTTTATTAGAACACAGCCAAGCCTACTTATTTATCTATTGTCTGTGGCTGCTTTTGCACAATAGCAGACTAGTTGCAAAAAAGAACTTATGGCCTACAAAGTCAAAGATATTTATTATTTGTCCCTTGTAGGAAAGTTTTCGACCTCTGCTGTATATGGCAGGCTTTGAAACACTTACAGTTAATATGTGGGAAGCCCAGAACTGTGCCTAGAACTGTAGGTGGAATCTAATGGAGGCAGAATAAAAGCACAATATCACCTCCCTTGTCCTGGACACCATACTTCTAATGATGCGGCCAGAGATTAGGTTGATCTTTGACTGACATGTAATCCTAGAGTGTATAAAGGACTACATCTCTGAGATTATTTTCCCCAGGAGTTTCTGTTAAATTCTGCCTCCCCACCCTGCACTGCTGTAGCTTAGTGTTAGAAACTATGTCCAAAACTTTACATCTTTCCAGCCTGTCCAACGCAATCTGAAAACAATTGAGCATATATTAAAGGACTGCATTAGTCAGGATCAGACCAGATGATGATATGCCCAAGCTAGGATTTTTTAAGAGAATATAATCAAGAACCCATTGACATACCTGTGGGCAAGGTTGAGAGAACTAAAGAGGGAATTTGTGGCCACCCCTTCCCCATAGAGGGGGATGGCAGGGAGGGATGTTGCTGGGACCCAGTGAGAGCTGGAGCCATGGAAGAAGGGCTGCCCAGCTGGAGCTGTGGTAGTAGAGACATGACCACTGCCAGCACCATGCCACAAGGAAGGCAGGGAGGAAGGAAAATATTACCCTGATGTGCTCTGCTCCCACCCTCTGCCTCTTGTGAGTGGAGCCCAAGCTGAAGCTGAAGGGCAGGAGCAGAAGTCACCTTCACAAGGCACAGGGCAGGCCTGAGAGGAGGTGCAGAAGTTGGGGGAGAAAATGACAGGGCTAAATGATGTGCCGGGTACTTAATAAATGCTGACTGAATAAACAGATGGATGAATGAAGTGAGCTCAAGGCCCGTTGTTTCGTTAGTTTGTCGAACTGCCGAAATGAGTGCTGGGGCCATGATCTCCTTTATGGTCTCTTGCCCCAGAGTCATCACTGCTATGGCTTGGCATTCCAGACTTTTTACCCTTAGTGGAGGCCTTGTCCTGTACTCTACACCCTCTGCACCCCTCCCTAGCCTCGGCTGACCGTGTGGGGTTTCCTGCAAGAGGGTAAAAGAAGTCTGGATTCTTCTGAACAGAGCCAGGACATTATAAAAGAGAGGGCTTTAAGTCCTGAAGTTATTCTCAGAATCTAAAATGCATTCTAGAATGTTTGGGGTCTTAAAAAAACAAAGAAATTCAGTATCGCTGTACCATATGGAGAGCAATTGGTGGCTTTTAAGAGAGCTGCCCAACACATTTGTCTTACAGGCTCTGGATTTGCCAGACACCTCATTATCAGGTGCCTTGGGGCTGGCTGTCTCGTGTCCAAATGGCTCTCAACACATCATGGGCTTTTATCGCAAAGATGGGCTCTACGTTCCTTTGGACGGTTGTAGTAATGCTGAGTTAGGGGGGTGTGTGAGAGAGATCCTCAGTGACCCGCTTTTCACTCTCTCCTCCACCAGTTGAGTCAGCCCGGAAAGTATTCAACACTTGATTCCCCAGGGAAGAGTCCTAAGGATTCTGAATTTTGAAGACATAGAACCAATTTGAAGGCTAGCCACTCTAGCTAGATTGTTTTGGCATGGAATGCACAAGACGAAATTGGGCACTGAATTGGGAATTGTGTGGTGCATAAAAAATGAATCTTGTAACACTGAAAAAATAAAATAAAATTTTTTTAAAAAGCAAATTTCAAAAAGTAACTGCAGACGTCGATGGACCAATTTTGATTCGAGTCCTGGAATCATTTTTGTTCTAACTCAGAGCCATACTACTGGCAGTTGTCACTTTGTGCCTCCCAGACTCAGGCCAGTCAATTCCCAGGGTTTAGAATGTCCTATACAAAACCCAGGGCCAGATACACTGGAAGGAGCAAAGTGGGAACCATGATTTCTGATGGGCACGGCCCAAGTGAAACAAGCCCACACCCGGCAGCCCAGGGAACAACCTTATCCTCACCAAAAGTTGGTCCCACTTGGAAAAGCATTCTTCCGCTAAGGCTCACATGAACCCATGAGACAGCGTCAAATCTGAGCTTCAGGTGAGGACAGCCAAACACCAGAAATTCAGCCATGGCCATGATGGGATTTGTCAATAAACCTCACTCAAGGTCTCAAGGACCAAATTTCATTAAATCTAGTCCCAATTAGGATGACTGACAAAATTTGAGTAAGATCTACAGATATATAGTAGTACTATGTCACTGTTAATTTCCTGATCTTAATCATTGCACTGTTAAGTGTAAGTGTAAGTTAAGTGTTAAGGTAGGAGAATGCCCTTAGTCTTAGGAAAACATATGGAAAAATTTAGGGGTTAAGAGGCATCATGACTACAACTTATCCTCAAGTGATTCAGAAAAATAATGATTTGCGTATATGGGGAAGAAAGTGATAAATTAAATATAGTAAATTATTTACTGTTAGGGTATCTGAGTGTAGGGTTTATGGGATTTTCTTTTTTTCTCTAAGTTTGAAATTACTTCATAATAACGTTGACAAGAAACTAATTCCAAAAAATGAGGGCCATCGAATGCCTATCACTGAAGGGCAATGATTGCGGTCACACTGGCGCTGAGAAGTGATTCAGAAATGATCTCCCCTCTTAGTCATCATCCTTCAGCTAACATGAGTCATTTTGTCTTTCAGCTAAAGAACCTTTCTATTCATGGAGGTGAGCGCTACGGAAGCTTTCCACATGAATCCTGAAGGTAAGGGCAACCTGATCACATGTCCCTCTGTCATACCTCCCATCTGTCTTGCTGTCCATTTCAACCAGGCAAGGGTGGGGACTCACCTGTCTTGGCTCACAGAGAAAATAATTCCAAACTGGCCGATGTCCACATTGTCTCATTCTGCTGTTCTCAAAGACCTTTTCAATCTTCCAGCCCGTCCTCCTCAAAACCTTCCATTTCTTTAAAAGGAAATACCAAAACTATTAATAGCTGATATCTCTTTGTGGTGCAATTATGAGAGATTTTTATTTTCTTCTTATGTTTTTTTCTGTCCTTGAGAGATTTTCAACAATGACTGTGTTACTTTAAAATCAGGAAAAGAAATACTGTTCATTCTTATTTTCCCAAGCAGCTCTACATAAATTTTTGCCATAGCTTTCTGTGCCCTGCTCAGCCCCCTAATGTCATCACTGCCTTGTGTCTCCATCTTCCCAGTCCAATGACAGACCTTCTGGAAAGACTCAGAGGTGAAAGGCCCTGGATTTTATCTTTCTCCCATCGGCAAGCAAAATCATTTTATGGCCCCATGGCTTACTGAGTCCCAGGCACAATCTTCTGGCTGGGATCTCACAAACTATTGGTTGCCTCTCCTCACTTACAGTATCCTGTTGCCATTTTGGTGTTGGAATTGGGTAGAAGTACTTAACTCACATTTTCCCCCTTCATCCCAACTCAAATACCATGCCCCTATTCCACTTCCCTAGGATGCCACGCCCCACTGACAAATCAGTCATATGAAGTATCAAGACTCCATTTCCCAATGGAGAAACCAAGCCATATGGCCTTCCTCTGTATATACTACCGTAAAATGGGCTCTAGACCCACTGAGACCAATGTGACTGTGTAAACCTGAGAATGCACTCTGCCTTTCAGAAGAAGTTAAGGGCTCTCGATGATATGAAACTGACTGGGTCATTGGTAGAAGAAAATTGTGGGCCAAAATTGTTCTAGGATTTCCTGAAGTCCCCCAGGATATTTACTAGTCTTCCAAAATTGAAGAAGTAATAGCTCTTTGAGGTTTAGCCCAACAAGAACTCCTGTTTTTCATGCAAATGGGCTAAATGTATAGTATTCAGATAGAAGTTGCCAAAATCCTCTGGCACAGCAGGGCCCTGGGGGCATAATATAGCCTGCCCAAGAGTATTAGGTAACATTGCCAACTGGTGAGCCAACCTAGCCAGATAACTAGCAGCCTCTCTGGGTTTCTGCCCCTTGATGCCAAATGCCTCTGAGATTTTGTTTGAATGGAATGGAAAACAAAGAACAGGATAGCACTGGATACTGTGAGTAGTCCTTCCATTCACAAGGACAGAGAGTTCCAGAAAAGCTTTGTGTAGTCTGAACTGTGTTGCAAAGCACCAGGGGGGGGTTGGCTGCTATTTTTATTTTATGTACCACACTATTGCACTAAAGATTTGGGATTCAGTCTCCAATTGCTTCATAAAATTTGATTATTTTTAAACAATTAGACACCCATTCTTGGCAGTGGTTTAGCTGGAAATCCCTTTTTCCATGGCTCAGAGAGTGTAGAGCACGTGAGGCTGTGGGAGCAGATCTACCTGTGGTACCAACTGGTGAGTCAAGGCCCAAGAGTAAATCCCAAGGTGCTAGGATTGGTACACGCTCTTCCTGCTCATCTCCAAGTGTGCCTCTTTTGTCCCTGGTCGATCTCCCTTCCCTGCACCCACCTCCCATTTCCTCCACCCTTTACTCAATCTAGTGTTTGGTTTGAAATGCTGCCTCTGAGTATCTGTGAAAACACAGACAAGAATTCGAGAACATTTCCATGGTCATCCAAGAGAAACAGAAAGGCAGCTCAGTTTCAGGGTGAAAAGAACAACCAGAAAGCAATGTTCATAAAGGAATTCAGAGGGGGAAATCTCCCTAGAAGAGAGGATTAAAATTATACTTGGAATCGCAGTTCCTTGCCAAGACTCCACAAAAGTGCCACAGGCCATTTTGTGGCCTTGAATCTGGTGTCTGGTCTCTTTGACTTAACTTTCAGCCCTTCAATCTTGCCCCAGTGATCTCCCTAACAATCCCTTCCTGGCATCTCCTCTTGAGGGTGGAACAGAACACCACTCAGACTGGCACACCAAGTTTTTTAACAAAAGCTTGGCATCCTCTCAACTCTGCCTGTTTCAACTCTCCACCTCCAGCCTTTTCCTAAACTCCCATCTGCATGACTCTGACCTTAAATTTTCCAGACTGCAAGGGAGTTTAGAAGCAGCCCAGAGAACTGGGAGTGGGGGGTGGGGGTGGAATATGCCCCCCACAGAGTATGCTTTGAACCGTGTCTAAAACTCTATGCCTATAATCTTTTCAACCACCATGTTTGCCTGCCAGAGTCCTTCAGTCCTATCATTTGAGCCTCTGCTTTCACTAATGTATGGCATTGCTCAAAAGCTATGCACTGACCTACAATGGTAAGACCTTAATTTATAAATAATTTACCAGAGTAGCTTATTGGCACTTCTTTAAGACAAGGGCCTTGGAATTCGGACACAGGACAAGGTTATTGGGTTGCTGCAGAGAGATTAAAATGATGGAGGTCTTGAACTCCAGACCCACACTGTCCAATACACTATTAGCCCCGTGTGGCAATTTACATGTAAGTTCACTGAAAATAAATAACTTTTAAAATTCAGTCCCTCAGTCACACTGGCTACATTTCAAATGTTCACACGTGCCTACTGGCTACCATATTGGAAAGAGCAGTTAGAGAACAATTTCATCATCATAGAAAGTTTCATTAGGGAGCACTCCTCTAGCCTGAGGCTATTATTGGCAATGGGGAGTTCTGGAGAGGAACCCTAAAATCACCAGTTAGGTAGGGAGGAATAAAGAAGAGTAGAAGGAACAAAATTCCAAAGGGAAAGTGAAAGGGGATGAAAGGCAAACTTTGGATGCTTTACCAAGGGCCCAGCCCTGACCAACGATGCATCCCCTCTGTCAAAAACTCTCTATGTTGACACCTGCAAATAAAGGAGCGACTGGGATCAGCTTTGGGACCCATTTCCTCCATTGTATGGCCCCTCAATTCTGTGTGCTCCTTTTGAAGCAAGAGATGCTATCCCAGATCCCAAACTGAGAGGGCTTAAGCATACCACTCACACACGAAGTCACTGGGCTTCTAGCCGGAGGGAAATCACCACCCCAGTTAGCATAAAGCATTCATTCAGTATCCAAGAGTCCAAATCCAAAGACACTCAGGGGAAAGGGAATAACTTCGCGGTCTGTAATTAGACCTCCAGTGAGTCTGAGGGACATGGGGACATGTGGATCCAAAGAGCAGTTATCATCCTTTATTTATAACGGCAGTTCACACCTGCATGGCACTTGCCATCGTGTGGAGCATTTCACATATTAATCCATCTTATCCTCACAAAAACTGGCTGAGGAAAGCAAGGCAAATGTACTGTCTCATCACTTTCTATTAGAAGAAATTCACACTCAGAGAAAGCCATGTGCCACAGTTGATCAACTGCTAACTGGCAGAAACAACTTTGGAAATTATCCTCCCCCACTCTGTAGTTCCTGTCACCTCTCTCAGGTAATGAAGGTTATTTTGTATCTGTCCAAATCCTCACATGTGTCAGCCCCAAAGGGTGTGACCTTGCTTCAGATCATGGCTCCAGTTTGTGTCCAACCTCAAGCCAACAACAGAGCCCCTAGTAGCCCCGTGGACCCTTCATTCCCAGTGACCCACGCAAGCTGCCAAGCAAGAGGGCAAAGTGAACTCGTGTCTAGAACGAGCACACCAATAGGACTTTTCTTAGAAGACCCCTTCTAGACAACTGCTGATATCCAGAAAATGGCAGAATGGGAATTGTGTCCATGGCAGCCTCTGCACCATTCTTCCCGAATCTGCTTTCCTGTGCACAACACGCAGGCAAGTACTGTTTTCCTGAGTCCCAAAATTCCAAGTCTGCTGTGGTAAACATGCCATTGGCTTTTGCTTGCTAGAAAAAGATCCAATAACCTGGATCAGATTAGTCCATGTATTGGACTTTCAATAGTGTGTGCCAAATATTTATGACTTATTTTCAGATTTGAAAGAATTTCTCACTGTATGGGAGCCATTTACATACATGTCTAAATGGCAGATGAGGTTCTGTATTTTCCTTTGACAGTAGCATGTACAGAAATAAACAAGTATGCGGGGTAATTATTGGACTTTTGCTTCTGGTGAGCTCTAGTACTAAATTAGCCATTGTCCAGAGAACCAGAAAGCAAAAGTCAAAAGGATAAGGATAATTAAATAGATACAACAATAAGGATAGTGACAAAATAAACAATTACTTTAAATCTGCCCAATAAAGCAATAGTCCTGGCGACAACGTACTGTTTTATTGCTTCCCTTTTACAGCAACATACAGATACTTCTCAAGGTCTGCCTAGCTTACCTCTAAGCCACAGAGTTAAAACATACCCATGGGCTCTGTGGATATTTGTTGAGAGATGGATTGATGAGTGGATGGATAGATGGACAGATGGTTGGGTGGATAGATGTTCCAGCCACTAAACTAGGCAGACCTTGTCTTTTTCTGAAAATGCATTAGAAAGGGCTGAATCATGGTTTTCCTTCCTCCTCCCCATTCTCACTTACTGCAACTGCCCTGGGAGTATTTACCATTCCACCCCCAGGCCCAGCCAAACTCAAAGACCTTGACCATAACATCTTTGATTAGACAAGTGACTTTTTGTTAAGAAAGAGCTTCTTCCCAGGGAGGCTGAGTAAAGGGAAAAGAAAAAAGAGGGAATATAACCCCGTAAGAGAGACAAGTAATTATCGTGCTGCATAAGTAGTTCACATGTTTTGAAGGAAGAAGCAAGTTTGAAGAACATATTGCACACGACTGAGAAAGGGTGATTAAATCCAGTAGAGACAGGATGTGCTTATACAAGATGTGGAGCAAAGTGAGGGAAGAGAGGGGGATTTGGGGACTGGTAGTGGTTTCAAGTCTGGGCAACAAGCAAGGAGGTGGGGCTTGAACCCTGGAGCCCACGGGCTGTCCCACCTCCTCATCAAGCTTTGAACTTCCAGATCCTCCTGCTCTGCATATCACAGATGAACAGAGGCTGAGGGGCCAGGATAAAGCCAGTGGCCAGCTCCTGAGAGAGAACCCTACCGAACTTCTTAAACTCCCCTCTAATAAGATGACCCCACCCTTCTCTGAGGCTCTGAAAAAACAGATTTTCCATGAAATTGCCTTTCACCCACTTGTCAGAAGCTTAATGGCAAATAATGGCTAGTTACCCCTGGGTATTTTAAAGAGGTGTCTCAGGTGGACACGGTAATGGAATTCAGACAAGTAGAGGGAATTCTTAAAAACAAGGGAGCAGGGGCGCCTGGGTGGCTCAGTGGGTTAAAGCCTCTGCCTTTGGCTCAGGTCACGATCCCAGGGTCCTGGGACCGAGCCCCACATCGGGCTATCTGCTCCACAGAGAGCCTGCTTCCCCCTCTCTCTCCCTGCCTGCCTCTCTGCCTACTTGTAATCTCTGTCTGTCAAATAAATAAATAAATAAAATGAAATCTTTAAAAAAAAAAAAAAAAAAACAAGGGAGCAGGCAAGGGGACATCAAGAACTATTGCAGACACCTTCTACTGCATGGGGTGGGGGGCGGGGGATGGGACGCCAACTTTACCACACACTGATTAACACAGGGAGGTTGGCTGTCACCCACCGCTTAAAATTTCATCACAACCCAAATAAGCAGTTTCTGTAGTCCCCAAATGGGGACCTTTTCCATGTATTTACACCATGAAAGGACAGCTTTTTATTAGGAGACTCTTTTTGCGGTGTTAAAAATTTTATTATGACTTTTTCCTCCTCAATGACAAACATGATAACTTTTTAAGTATTTTAGGAATATTTTATTTTATTTCAAAATTAATCATTTATTTTTTTTTAGTATTTTTATTTATTTATTTGAGAGAGATCACAAGTAGGCAGAGAGGCAGGCAGAGAGAGAGAAAGGGAAGCAGTCTCCCTGGTGAGCAGAGAGCCAATGTGGGGCTCGATCCCAGATCCCAAGATCATGACCTGAGCCGAAGGCAAAGGCTTTAACCCACTGAGCCACCCAGGCACCCCTATTTATTATCTCTCCTAGAGATAACTACTGCGAATATATTGGTGTATATATTTGCTAGTCTTTCTTCTGTGCACATAAAATATAGAGAGATACAGATATTAGGATGGAGGTCAAGACATTTACTTTTCATACCCAGTTTTCTTTTTCCTTTGCACAGGTTTCTTTTTTGTTTGTTTGTTTGTTTGGGGGTTTTTGTTGTTGTTTTGTTTGTTTGTTTTTGTTTTGCACAGGTTTCTATATCATTAAATTTTTTATTACGTTTTTTAAAGATTAGCTAATACTTTATTGTAGGACTATACCATGATGTAGTTAAATAATCCCTTATCATTTGATATTTTGATTTCTTTCAGTGTTCTCAATTTACAAATAATGTTGGGGGGATTTTTTTTTTGGTATGGAATTGTTCTTGCACATCTCTGTTCATTTGGAACAAATTTCTAGAAGTGTATTTTTCAATTCAAAGTGTATCTACATTCACAAGACTTTTTATATTACCAAAAGGATTATACCAATTTACACTCAGAAGACAAAGTGTCAGTCCAACTTCTATGCTTGAGCAGCCAGAAGTGTTTCCGAACTCAGCTGATACAATCCTGAAATCTTACAGGGGTGGGAGAAGAATAAAATAAAATATTTCACATGAAGATACTTCGAAATTTGAAAATTCCATGAAAACGCATGTTGCCATTATTATCAATTTTTAAACCACCCAAGGTGGAAAAAGCCATTACCTCTCTCAACCATATATTCCAATGATTAATAGCACTTTATTTTTTTTTAATTTTTTTTCTGTGTACCAGGATTCATTGTTTATGTACCACACCCAATGCTCCATGCAATACATGCCTTCCATAATACCCACCACCAGGCTCACCCAACCTCCCAGTCCCTGCCCCTTCAAAACCCTCAGATTGTTTTTCAGAGTCCACAGGTTCTCATGATTCATGTCCCCCTCCAATTTCCCCCAACACACTTCTCCTCTTCATCTCCCCATGTCCTCCATGTTATTTCTTATGCTCCACAAATAAGTGAAACCATATAATAATTGACTCTCTCTGCTTGACTTATTTCACTCAGCATAATCTCTTCCAGTCCTGTCCATGTTGATACAAAAGTTGGGCATTCATCCTTTCTAATGGAGGCATA
>PISX010010762.1:0-47862 GCA_004024625.1 Mellivora capensis
GGACTGGAAGAGATTATGCTGAGTGAAATAAGTCAAGCAGAGAGAGTCAATTATCATATGGTTTCACTTATTTGTGGAGCATAACAAATAACACGGAGGACATGGGGAGATGGAGAGGAGAAGGGAGTTGAGGGAAACTGGAGGGGGAGATGAACCATGAGAGACTATGGACTCTGAAAAACAACCTGAGGGTT
Organism: Mellivora capensis; assembly: GCA_004024625.1. NCBI lineage: Eukaryota > Metazoa > Chordata > Mammalia > Carnivora > Mustelidae > Mellivora > Mellivora capensis. The sequence continues at coordinate 195 of PISX010010762.1, forward strand.
TTGAAGGGGCGGGGGGTGGGAGGTTGGGGGAGCCAGGTGGTGGGTATTGTGGAGGGCACGCATTGCATGGAGCACTGGGTGTGGTGTAGAACTATGAACTCTGTTACGCTGAAAAGAAAAAAAAAAAAAAAAAAGAATCAAATGTGGAAAAGGATGTAAATCTCTCCAAAATTACTCAATTTTAATTTATCACTTTGAGCTTCTCTGAATTCCATAATTATCATTGCTTTACTTACTTAATTGGCACTCTGGTTATTCTAGCTGTGTAATTATTTAGCTTTTTGTGTACAAGTCTTGGTTCTCATCAGATTGTCAGCCCCTTGAGGGAGGTCTCCAGCAGAGTGTCCAACTCCGTTTCTAACACATTCCTATGCAGTGAGTGTTTGAATTGAAGATGAACTGAGGGGATACCAGAGGAAGAAGATGAGTGGGGGATTGCAGGAAATGGAGCCCCTGTTTCAGGTCCTTTGAACTCTTCCAGGCCACTCCTCAGTGTTCTCAGTGGGTATCTGGTTTCCTAGAAGAGCTCATTCATTCCACAGGGTGGGTGTGTGCATTTTGGACCCTCTGGGCCGCGTACATGGTTAGTAACTCAGCATGGGTCAAGGCCCAATAAATAACAGTAAGAGGGGTGCTGCTTTACCAACTTCTAGATCCCCTAGCAGAATTGAGTTCTTCTTTTCCTTTAGCTGGCCTCGTTCTTAGTTCTCATAGAATTCAGAGGAAATTCTCTCTAATCAGGTGCTGAGATGGACACCCACCAGCAACTTCAGCTGGAAATCAGGGTGGCCACTTTGGCTTCTGATGAACTTATTTGAATGCTATTGGTCAAAGTGCGGTGATTTGGCATCACACTAAGCCAAGCTTGAATTCACTCCCCAAGATTTGGATTCGACAGTATAAAGGAACCCTGTGGTAACTGTCTTGACCAAGTTAGGCTTATGTTTAAGTTCTATGTTAAATTTTTTAAATTTCGGAAAGAAGAAAAAAGAGAGCCAAACACATTTTAAGAAGCCATAAACACCTTGTGAAAAGTCAACTTGTAAAATCCCAGCTGTTGAGTGGTATATTTAGTAACTCTTTATACCTGCAGTAGGTATGGAGGCACAGGTATGCATGTGTGCACGCACATGTCTTGGACTTAATTCAGTAGGAAAAAAATTGTTCAAGGACAATCAGATCCAGGTCTGTCTGTATTTCTTTTCTTTTTGTGACTATCTCATGAGCATTGGATATTCTGAGAAAGACATTTTACTTTTTGCAAGTCTTACTCTCTCATCTCGAAAACATAAGGATGTGAACATATGCTTCCCAGGGCTCTCTCTAGGCTCTCACTTAATGATTAATTGTCCATGTTATAGAAGAGCATGAACAGCTTCCTTCTACAAGATGCTCCCTGGATCAAAACTAAGGTATGATGACTCATGGCTACATTTTGACCTGATTGGTACAGGAGAGGAGTGGACAGAATGCTTACTTGGTGTTATGGACTGAATGTTTGTGTCCCCCGAAACATTCATACATTGAAATCCTAACCCCTAATGTGATTGTATTAGAAAGTAGGGCCTTTGGGATGTATTAGGTCATAAAGGTAGAGCCCTCATGAGTGGAATTAGTGCCCTTATACTAGAGACCCCATGGAGCTCCCTCACCCCTTCGGCCATGTGAGGACACAGCAAGATGCCATCTATGAACTGAGAAGTGAATTCTCTTTAGACACCCAATCTGATGGCATCTTGGTCTTGGACTTCCCAGGCTCCAGAACGGTGAGAAATACATTTCTGTTGTTTATAAGCTGCCTAGTCTAATGTACTCTGTTAGAGCAGCCCAAACAAACTAAGACACTTAGTGACAGAGATCTCTTATTTCTTCTTCTTCCTCTGGCCTTATACTGTGCTGTGCCATACACGTTTTGTTCTCCTTCTTCATTCATTCATTCATTCATTCATTTGTCTATGTATCTATATGCTTCCAAATATTTTATTTATAATACCTCTGCTCAGCCTCAGTCTCCTCATGTGTGAAATGATAGATTTGGGGTAGATGGAATTTAAGGCCTCTTGCAGCAAGACTATGCTATAACTCCACAAAGACCTTTCCTATGGAACTATAACAGGAGGAAGAGGAGATCCAATCCTTCACCCTCTGTGCATTTGTTCTCCCTACAGGTGCACAGTTTTTCCTGGTACACCGTCTCAGATGGCAGCAGAGCAGAGAATGAGGTAATTGTTGAAGACTGGCTGCCAAAACCTTCTGTGGGAAAACGGTTTTCCAGAATTGATATTTCTAGGAATGATTGAAGAAAAAAAAAATAGATGCAGCTCAACTTGGCAAGGTTAACAGCATAGGCAGAAGGCTCTTGGGCTCAGCTGCCAGCATGACCCCAAATAAACCAGTTTTGCCTGACAGGACACCTGACAGGAATGCCGGATGCCGAGTGGCCTGTAGGCTGCAGGCTGACATGGGGGAAATGGAAAACTGCAGAACTTATAGGTGGAGATGCAGAGGATGTCTCTAGCAGTTTCGAAGTCACCACTAGTCAGAAATGACGCCTGTGGACATCAGACATGAGAAATGTGTGGGGTCAGCTCCTCTGAGCACTGGGGGTATATGATCAATCATTGACTATTCTCTCATACTTCTTTCAAATCTCATTACAAGTGTCTCTGAGAGGAGTGACTCTTCCTCTAGGTTCCTCTGGAGACTGGTTTCTAACAGAGTAAGTCAGTTCTCTAGGAAGTTCTTTGCCTTTTAGTATTTCATTACTATTTTCTTTTGCGTCATACACTTACTGAACTCTAAATGTGATATCTTAGTTGTAGTTTATGTGAATGGATTAAGTGGAGAATTGGAATGCAGCAGACCTGGTCCTTTTTCTAGTTGGTGGTTGACCTTTCCTTGTGAAGAGACGTCTAATGAGAACTCATTCAAAGCCTGGACAAGTAGAGAGAGACAGATGAGGAGAGCTGGAGAAAACCTCAGTGATAACTTAGTATCATCCATTTCTTTAGAGTGAGAGCAATATCCTGCATCAGTCCAGGAGGAGCCAGAACCAGAAGCCAGGGCTCCTTATTTCCAGCTTTCTCTCTGCCATCTTCATGCCCTCAGTTAAAAACAAGGCAAATGTGCTATTCACAAGCCAGTAGCATAGGTAGATGACCTTTTGGGTATGTGAGGAATGGGGCCAACTGAGTGAAACAGGTTATATTTCAGAGAATTCCCCAAAATGAGGTTAGAGCCACATTTAGTAGAAGCTAAATTTTAAAACCTGCTTTGAGGCATAGATATTTGCAACTAGACAGAGGCCTTAGCAATCATGTCATTCATCACCCTCCCTGTACAATTGAGGAAACTTGAAGCCCAAAGACGCAAAGTGATTTTTGAACTTCCTTAAGAGGCAGCTTTATAAATACAATATTTTAACTTCTTTTCCCATTTTTATTTAGCTTTTGGACCCCACTTTTCTTTCCCTTTCTCCTTTTCTGAGAGTGACCATTTTTTTTTCATTTTTTGATTGTCATTTACTGAACTTCTACTTCTCCATTTTTCCTATCTTTTTTTTTTTTAAATATAAATCCATAAATAGTACCTTAGATCTGATCCCACAGACCCTTCCTAGAGAAGGTAAATGAACTTTTTGCCTCATGCCCATAAGGCTCATGGCTTGAAGCAACATTTTGTTGCTTGGCCATGCACACATTCCTGTCCCACTGGCCACCTTTCCTGGCCTTCCTGGCTACAGTGCATTTTTCAGAGCTTCCACCACTTCACAATATTTATTCCCCAGGTGTATTTTTCTGAACTGTTTTTTTTCCATGCCAAATTTCAGTTGATTTCCTCTCCTTGTTTTCAAGGTCTTTTGCTTCCAGCTGCTGGAGACAAACACCATTATAATCACAATAACAGGACTGATTTAACTGATAATTGACAAAACAAGGAGTAATCATCACCTCTCATTCATTACTTCTCTGTTCAACATTTCCTCTGCAGAAGACATGGATTTGGTGAAAGTGTTCTTGTTCCAAACTGTCAATATCTGCAGCCTCTGCCAACATAGAGTGTGCAGATATCTAAAGGTATTTCTGGGCCTTCACGCTGGTTGCCCCACTGCTGCTTCCACTTCCTTCTCAGGTTTTCTCCTTGACTCTCCAGGTGAACTGATGTGATGGTCATGTGTCTCAGCATTTCAGTATTTAAGATCCAAAAAGCTCGCATGTTTTTAGGACCAACTGAGAAGTCTATTCTTCAGGTCTGTCTGCAGTAACATTTGGGCCGATGGACCTAACAGATGAAAGGAGGGGAAGACTCTAAATTTTTAGTGGCTCTTGGTGAGTATGGGTGGAGATTAAAATAATCCAGGTAGCTCCTTTTTCAGGACAGCTTCATTGGGTATATGCACATTAGCTTTGAGAAATCCTCCACACCACTTCCACTTCTAGCCAGACTTTGGGATCTTGTGCTCTTCTCCCACCCATGCCTGCTTTGTGGGAAGTCTTCCACCCACACCCACCCCTGCAGAACCCTCTGCAGTTTCCCACCTAAGCCAGTTTCTGTGGGACTCTCTGCCCTTTTCCCACCATGGCCAGTCATCAACTCAAGACTGTACTCAACTGCTTGGAATGATTTTTTTGGAATGTAGATTGCCTGAAGTGGCATATGATGATGAATGTGCATTTTTTTGTTTATTCTAAGAATTAATTGCTTCCCTCAGGTTGGCAACTTAAAAGTACATTTATCATGGCTTTTCCTCTATTTTAAGCTACAAAAGGACATAGATCAGATAAACTAGGCACCATTTAACACCATTTTTTCTCCACGCAAAGGTATTATGAGTTCTCTAGATTTTCCCAACTGTTTTTTTGAAATTAGTTGACAGAGGGCAAAGCATATAGGTAGTAGATCTGTACAGGGGAACCAGTCAATTTTACCTCTCCCAAATTATCTTAAGACATAAAATATATTCTCAGTGAAGTTCTCTGTTTCCCAAAGGGCTTATTTCAGTGATTCTAAGTTCCAGTCCTTTGTTTTCACCATCTCTAAAGATTCTATCCTGGGCTGAGTAATTAAGGTGTTCTGTTGAAGAGATCTCCCTAGCCTACTCAGGGCCGTTTGTCTAATGAAAATGCCTTCCTAAAATTGTCAAGGCAAACTTGAAAAATATGAGATATATCTATAAACTAATATTTATAGTCATATTAACATCTAGATATTAATACCATAGAGCTATCACATTTCTCTCCCCAATTAAGCTAGTCTTTAGGTTAACTGAAATCCCATTTTCTTTCATTGTTTCATTTATGACAATATTTCAAGACCCTTTACTAGCTGGTTTCTTTTTACTATATGCAATGTAGTTTTTCTAAATTCACCTTAAGCATGTCCATAAGGGATATTTAGTTCTACATTTCTTTAAAAAGGAGAGCTATCAACTAATAACATTACTTTAACTTCAACAAGAAATCTTATTATTTCTAAATATTTTCATGTATTGTCCCCCAGAGAACAATGTGTTTTTAAAAAATTCTTAGAAGATAAATTAGGCCCAGATGTCCATCTGATTTGCTTCAGATCTGATTTTGATAGAACTTGAAATTCTTGCATAAGAAGAAAGGAAGATACAGAAAGAAGGGGAAGGGAGAAATTTTGAGACCATTGACTTCCTGTCTGCCTGGCGCTAGTACATTAGCTCTTATCAAAGTTGGAAGAGCTGGTACAACACAGCCATTGTAGGTATTGGATCAATACTTGGCAAACAGCCTGAAGGTCAGATAAAGTACTTAGGTAGGCAGTTTGCCAGGCTAAAGAGATGTCAAGAAAATCAATTAGACTCTAAAGAAAGAGTAGCAGGCAAACTAAATATCCCATCTTGAAAGGTTCTCTGTATTTCAAAGGTGTTTTATATACATTCACAATATCTTTATCTCGTTCATAAAGTTACATTTGATAAGCAATTAAAACTATCCCTGGGTCACCTGAGGTCAAATCACAAAAGACTGTAAACACCAGCACTATCCTAGATTAGCAATAGCTACCAAGGATGGAGATTTAATCAGGTTCCTTTCAGAGTATAAGATTACATAACTTTCGATTAATTTGTTCTTTTCTGTATTGATTAATTTATATGCATTCTCAATGTGAAAGATGCCCTTGCTATTTGAGTGGTGATAGACAGCATGGACTTTGAGTACTTCAAGGATGCCCGATAGTTTACTTAGTAAATTATAGCCATTTCAAGTCAAAAAATTGAAGGGGGAAAAACAGGACTGATTGCTTTGGTAAATTTTTTCATCAGTGAGCAAAAGAAAGAAGCATAATGTTTACTGTGTGAAAGGCAGAAATATTCTTGCTATTTGTTTACCAGCAGAATCTTTTTGTTATTTATATAGTCCCTTCTCTGTCCCAGGGACCTTGTGAGCACATTTTGGTATAAATAACATGATGATTCTCTATTTATTCCATGTCTTCTGATTTTCCTGGTATTGTTACATAAGACTGACAGATAATTTGTATTTGTAGTACATATTTCTCAGCTTCAGGAAGTTTTTGTTCTCTCTCTGAAGAGAAATAATATTTAGGCATTTCAATGACCTGCCAATAGAAGTTTATTCATAATGGATAATTATCAAGGGCAAATTTATTAAACTAGGGACCAGGTAGAGATACTGTGAATAACTAAACAGATATGGTCTCTGCTTTCATGGAGATTACAGTCCACTTAGGAAACAGACAACACACAGCACTCTAAAAATAGGTAAAATTAAAAAGTATGATGAGTGTGACAAAGCAAAAAATAAGATAAAGTATGGAAAATGTAAGCTCCATGATGAAGCCTGCAAAGGGGTTGGTAGCAAGCAAGGGCTTTCAGGCTGAGAGATCTTTCAGGAAGAGATCACAGCAGACAATTGTAGGCAAATGCCACGTACCATCGTGGACTACAGTGTCCTTTCTAAATTTCTTTCTTTCTTTTTTTAACTTTGTATTACTTATCTGTGGTTGATAACAGGTTAATTGCAATAACGTAAATAGCAATGTTATTTCGGATTTTAAAGAACTATATTTAAGATTTATGTATCTGAAAGATTTTCTTGGGTCCCTGTCTCTGTAGATCTTTAACTCCAGTAAGTGGACTTAAGTGACCTTGACTTTTAGGATGAGCCCTACCTTTTATCCCTCAGCACAGTGCAGAACTAGGGCAAAGAGCCACCCTTACTCATATAAAGACTCTGTAGCTCAGCACTGAGTCTGTCCTGATGCTCACTCAGAGTGGACACAAGATCTCAAATTTCCCAGGGCTTAGCCCCCTGAACCAGGACCCTGATGTCTTAGCTTCAGGTTCTGCTACCAACTGCCTACGCATTTGTGTGCCTACCAGTTATTTCCTGCTTGGTTCTCACCTGTCAAACTTTGAGTCTTGACTTGCACTTTGGGCTTCTCTGACTTTGGTTAATAGGAGTCCAGTTTATCCTTTGCCTTGGAAAAATCACCCTGTCTGGGTTCTGCTTTACACACTTATGAACCTGTAGAATCTGACGTAATGACACCTTCTCGAGTCTAGATGCTTCAATCCCAGTTACAATAGCCTTGAGTTCTTTTCTTGCAAGACTAAAAAGATTATTGAAAATTAAAAGTTTCCTTTTACATACAAATGCAGTTCAATTACTTATCCTGATCCGGTAGTTTATTATGGACTTCAATAATATTAACAAAGTAATGAAAAACATGAGCTTTGTAGCTAGATGGCCTGGACTATACCACTTATTTCCTGTATGTAGACTGGGGCAGGTTATTTATTTATTTATCTATTTATTTCATTTTATTCTCTTAAGGATTTTATTTATTTATTTGACAGACAGAGATCACAAGTTGGCAGAAAGGCAGGCAGAGAAGGGGTGGGGAAGCAGGCTCCCCACCAAGCAGAGAGCCTGATTAGGGGCTTGATCCCAGGACCCTGGGATCATGACCTGAGCTGAAGGCAGAGGCTTTAATCCACTGAGCTACCCAGGCGCCCCTGGGGCAGGTCATTAAACACTGTGATCTCTAGTTTCCTTATCTCTAGAATGGGGTAATAGTAGGACCTATTGTCTTACAAAGTTGTGAGAATTAAATAAATAAATACATGTAAAATACCTAGAATGTTTCCTGGTGCCTTGTAAACTCTTTGGAAATGTTAGCTAGCAAGTGATGGAATTAGGATTTAAACTTAGACCAAAGTCCAGAGCACATATTTTATTACATATTTCCCCCCAACTTCTTAAAACAAGTGTCTGCAAATTACCATCTTTGGACCAAATCCAGCCAAGGAGTTAAAAATAGTTTTTATGTTTTTAAAGGGCTGTAAAAACAAACCAACCAACAAAGAAACAAAGAAAAATATGTGACAGAGACCTTACATGACTTACAAAGCCTAAAATATTTGTTGTGCCTTTATAGAAAACATTTGCTAATGTCTGGTTTAATGGCTTGCCCTGCATCTTTTGTGTTGTGTGGTTTGGGGCAATATATTTAAACTCCAAGCCTCTAATATTTCATCTGCAAAAGGGAGATTATAATATCTATGTGACAAGGTTGTGTAAATACTAAAGATAATAATATATGGGAAAGTTCCAAGCATAAAGTCCTGCACATAGTAGGTGCTTGCTAAAAGTCAGGTTCATGCCTTGAGAGTTATGTTGGCTTCTCCTAAGATATATTTAAGTCATTTTTAATATTATAAAGTTATCATTTTATCACCCTGGACAAGCAGCCTGCAGAGGGGCTTCTGAGTGATGTGGAAGGGGCTAGCAATCTGAAGCAGTTGTCATTTGGCCATTTGGGGGGCCCAGTGTGCCAGTCAAGTCAGCTGCGTAAATGAGTTGCAAGCAGGAGGTGACTCTCCTGGAGAATGAAGAACACAAAGACGAAGTATTTTCTGCCATCAAGGTCGAGTGGACATTTGGGTGAATTTAACACAGTATGTGAAACAGCTCAGCTTCCCTACTCTCAGTAGCCACAGGAGGCAAATTAAAGATGTCAGAGAGAGAAGCCATTGTGAGAATGATTCCCCAGGGTACCCTGGAGAGAGGAAAAGGTGACTGACTGCATGATCAGTGATCAGTGCAGGGTGGTTAGAGGCCAGGAGAAGAATATTGGAAGCTGGAAAATGCCTTGCTTTTAAGGGCTATCGGCCAGGGCACGTACTTGAAGAGTGAGGGAAGTCTTTGAGTAGAAGTGAAATATTATTTATAATTAGAGAAAGCAGACTGGGGAGCTATAGCCAGAATGAAGACTAGAGGCCATTTGTAGGGAGGCATAAGAATCTCATGAGCTATAGGAGCAAGGAACCCAGGTCTATCTTGGAATAGCCATTTGGGTCTATATTATTTAGAATGTAGATCTTTACTCAAAACTGTTTCTACCTCACAGGTCACATTTTATACAGTCCATACAATGGAATACTTTACAGCAAAGAGAATGAATACCTAAATTAAATTAGTTATTTAAAATTTAGTTATTTAAAATTAAATAAATTAGTTTTATTAGTTATTTAATAAAAAAATTTGTTATTTAAAATTTCAAGCCTTCGAAGGCTTTAAGAAGTTTTTTATTGAAGTGTAGTACATAGAAAAATAAGGCAAATAGTTTTCACAAAACTGCACACACTCAATTAACGAACATCCCAGTTAAGAAAGAGACTATTACCAGCACCTTAGAAGCCCAACTCATTTCGTCTTACTGTTTGCACCCCTCCTTAAGGGTAACAATTATCTAGATTTCCAACAGAATAAATTAATTTTACCTCTTTTGTTCTTCACATATACAGAATCAAACAGTATGTTTTTGTGTCTGGCTTCTTTAATTCATCAGTAAGTTTGTGAGACCCATCCCTATCATTGCATATAGCTGTAGGTATTCATTCCCTTTGCTGTAAAGTATTCCATTGTATGAATACAGAACACATTGTATGAATACAGAACAATTTATTCATTCACTGAAGCTGGACATTTGGATAGTTTCCACTTTTGGACATTACAAACTGAACTACTATAAACATTCTGGTTCATGTCTTTGTATGAACATATGCAGGCATTTCTGTTGCTGGTTCATAGGGGTACATATAAGTTAAGCTTTAGTAAATATTGGTTCTTCTAATGTGGTTGCACCAATTTACACTCCATATTGGTAGGTTTTGAGGAGAGGGAGTAGGTGTTTCTAGGAATCTGTCAGACTATGATCTTATCAAATCAATCCTGGGGGCCAGTTATGGTTGTGTGTGTGTGTGTCTGTGTGTGTTTCAGATTTTATTTATTTGATAGAGCGAGAGAGAGAGAGAGAGAGAGAGAACATGACAGCACAAGCAGGGGGAAAGGAAGTAGCAGACCCCCTGTTAAGCAGGGAGCCCAATGTAGGGCTCCATCCTAGGATCCTAGGATCATGACCCGAGGCGAAGGCAGATGCTTAACCAACTGAGCCATCCAGGTGCCCTGGTTGTGTTAATAGTAACTGGATCATTCCCGGAGTCAAGGGAAGTTATAGAACTGGGCAGATGGAGAATGGGTGCCCTGTGAGGTACCGAATGGGGATCAACTGTTGCTCTCGTTGACTCTCAAGATGTTGAAGACCTTTTCGGGATGACCTATTGCAAGAATTAGTTTTAACATTGTATTTATTGGAGGAATGACAGTAATAGGAATGGAACATAGAATTTCAGATATCATTTATTAAACAATTTTATGTGCTGGGTTGATTTCCTGGATTGTTTCCTTTTCCTATTTGAATACGTATTAAATATTAGCTACCTGCTTATGACAGGAAGCAACTATCTTTGAGCCATCTAAATAGACACTCAAGCAACTTCTGAAATTGTTGAGTGCTTTGCACTATTATTAACTGCAGAACATTTTCTGCAAAAGACAAGAATGCCCAAAGATGGAAAAATATGATAGTTTTTTTTTAAGCCGGAAGAAATATAAGCCCTTGAAGTTATGGATGGATTATTATATCTTTGGACCCTGAATACATAACTTGCCAATCATTAGGTAGTTGGCACCTGAATTCAGAGTGTCAGGAAGTTACCAGAGAAGTTTGGGATGAGCTTGTGTCTAATTAGTTTGATGTCATGCCTTGAATAAATGCCACATAAAGTAGAGGAAATAGACATTATCTGGACTTCTGAAATTTTAGATTTCTTCACATGTGGCATTTCTGTTAATAAATCAGAAACATGGAGAATGTTTTAAAGGAAGCATGGTGTTACACATGTACTTTGGAATCATATAGACCAGGATTGAAAATCCAGCTCTGTTACTTATTAACTAGAAACTAGAGGTGTGTGACCTTCGGATAAGTATCCACCCCATTAAATGCTGAGTTTCTTCATCTGTCAAACTGGGATAATAATACTTGCCCCGAAGGGTTATGGGAAGGATTAAAGGAGCTAACTGATACATTTGTGCAAATTCTCAGCCATTAACCTTTCCCTGTCCTGCATCCTTCTCTTCGGAGTTCAGGTTGTATTGTACCATGCAGGCAGCCATAGCACCTAGACCCATAATTCTTCCTATCTCAAAGTCTTCCTTTGTCCTGTTGCTGTCTACCCTTTCTAGCATGGCACTTATCAGAAAGGGTTGTAGTTTGCTGCTTACTTATCTCTATCTCTCATAGACTGTAATCTATCAGGAAGCAGAAACCATGTTTGTCTTACCCCCAACACCTAGCAGAGAGCCTTGCACATAATTGAAAAGAAATATTGAGCTTCCTCTGACCTTCCTTATCCTTTGATTATTTAGAAGTTAGAGAAGAAAGTCCTCATTTTGGTAGTGCTACTGATAAATGGAAGCCAGGACAACAATTCAACAGACCCTTGAAAATTGAGAAAAGTGGCCAAGTTAAACAGGATGAGATTAGAGGAAAAAACAAACTCGGGTGATACAAGAGAGGGAATAATTATGTAGGAACGAAGGAAATAAAACCATGCCGGAATGTGAGTCAGCAGCCTAGTGCTGTTATTAAAAGTGTGAACATGATCCTCATATGTATTAATAGATGTATGACATGCAGCAGTCATGGAGTAATCTGTCTATTTTGACTTGGCGTTTCCTGGGCACTTATTGAAGACTTGTGTATTTTTTGTTGTTCATATTTACTAGAAGTTGCATAGAAATTGAGGAGGATCTGACTGGTGGACACAGTAATAGTCACAAGCCTACCTTCTGCGAGGAAAGTTTAAGCTTGCTGTTTTACTCCAGAGGAGAAACTTTAGAGTGTTAAGTAAACGTAGAGTGTATGGTGTTTTACAGGATATTATGTAAATAAATAATGAATGTAAGATAATGTCATTAATTCATGAAACTGGAAATATTCGCAAAAAATGATATGCATCTTCCTTCTGGAAGAAAACTGAATGCCAAAACCTTTTAAAACACACAATTTTCAGTCCTTCCTGGAAGTTTTCATAATCTCACTCAGTACTCATTTAGATTTATCACTCACAAAGTCAAGCAATTCTTTTCCTAAGCCCAATCTCTTCCTCTTTGATTTCGACAATATTCTCTGCTTTTTGGTTCATCACAGATATGGAGAATTTGTGTGTCATTTATATTTATTTTCAAATACATTTGGAATTTTGGTCATCCCCTTGCTATGGTTTTGATTATTTCTTTTCACCTTAAAATTCTCTAACCTTCCGTTGTATTAAGTATTCTTTGTAATTTTTCTCCGAAACTTCTCCACAGTCTTTGAGAGTGAGCCTGATAATTTAAACTAGACATCATAACGTAAAGGCTTCTGGACTGCTAAAACAAACAAATAAACAAAAAACTCTCACATTCAACTTTACTTTTTTCTCATTCTTTAAAAGTGGATTCTGCCTGTTTCTACATTATCTTGATATTTTACAGCTAGTTTTTTACTTTTATTCCTTCAGAGACTGTCATTGGTATATTTTTTTTTCTGTTTTTGTAGGACATTTCTCATCTAGTAAAGGTGATTTTGAATCTTACTCCCCCAACATATGCTTTGTGAATAGAACATTATTAGCTCCTTGGTTCAGAGGTCATTTAGGCAACTTGCTGGGACAAACCCCAGGGCTGATTCTTACGGAGCTGACTGGAGGCAGCACTCCAGACTGGTACAGAGGTGGTGATGACTATGATTTCAGTACAGTCTTTAAGCCAGGTGTTCCATTGCCCAATAGTGATAGCGTAAATTAGAAGATGTATGGGATGGATTGAAACTTTTATTGTCTTTGTAATAAATCATCTTTTGTTTATTGTCTATGTGGGCTCTTAATTTAAGATCTGTCTCAATCTATTATGTGGGCTCTTAATTTAAGATCTGTCTCAATCTATTCCTGCCAAAGTTATGTGGGATGCAGTTTAATATAATAATTATTGCCTGTAGGTTCTGATTAGTTTTAGTTTTCCTTTTATGTCCAAATTTAAAAAACATAAGTTTATATTAGAGCTTTTGGACAATAACAATTGAGTTAGTAGTAGGCCATTGTAAATATATTTTTTAAGTTTCCTGTAGAATTTAAAATTTATTCACCATTCTTTCGTTTAAGAAATACTTATTGTTTGTGCAATAAGTGCTTGGGATAGAGGTGAATAAAGTGAATAATATGTATAGAATGCATAATTTCTAAACTAGTGAATGGGAAAGAAAGTTAAACAAAAATATCTGGTGATGATGATGATGATGATGATTATGATGATGGCGGCAAGAGTAATGGACACATAGAAATCCAGCTAACTGTGTAAGAAGGGAGGAGGTTTCACAGAGGAGCTGAATTTTGAAACATACTTAGAGGGGGACAGCCAAGATTGGGGCAAGTGTATTTTATGCAGAATGAACAAAAAGAGTGAAAGTGTGAAGAGACAACACTGCAAGAAGTGCAGTGTGGCTGGCTTTAAGTTTTCAGTGGCTTGGTTTAGAAAAAGGGGCAGGGGCTAGATCATAAGACCAAAGCCCTGCATGCCAGGCTCAGGAGCTAGGACTTTACCCTGTGGGCAGTAGGAAAGATCCTGTGAGATTTCTAGACCCTCACTACCTTTCACATGAACACAAATAACAGCAGTGAGATGAGAGCAACAGGTATTTATTGGTGGGATATCATGGAAGTAAAACCAACAGGACTAAGGGACGCATGGATGAGAGTGAGGAGCAGGGAGCAAGGTTGATAGCCTGGGAGGTTGCAGAATGTTTTGACCATTTATATCATTTGTTGAATGAGAGGATGCAATGGAATCCAGATTGAGGAGAAAGCAGTGAGATTCATTTTATCTTTTTTTTTTTTTTAAGATTTTATTCATTTATTTGACAGACAGAGATCACAGGTAGGCAGAGAGGCAGGCGGGGGCGGGGGTAGCAGGCTCCCTGCTGAGCAAAGAGCCCGATGTGGGGCTCGATCCCAGGACCCTGGGATCATGACCTGAGCTGAAGGCAGAGACTTAAACCACTGAGCCACCCAGGCGCACCATGAGATTCATTTTCAATGATTGGATTATAAATGCTCTTAAGGACACTGAGGTAGATCTGTCTAGTGGCAAATGTAGGTACCTGTAAAATTTGTAATAAATGGCCTTCTGCTGTGTTACTTCTACATTGGTTCTCACTCAATGCCCATGACTATTGTAAATAATAGAGAAATCAGGGCTTTAATAATGAAGTATTCCTAAAGAGGAGCATGACCTTGGAAAACAGTTGTTTGATAAAAACAGGCCTAATGTAGAGGGCTTTTCTTCATGTGTTTCTTCCAATTGGTTTACAGGTCCCTAGGATCCTTCGAGCAATGTAGTATTGCTTGGCTGTGTTCTACACATCTTCCAACTCTATTCTTTTCCCTCACATTTTCCTGTCTAAGCTTTCATGCCACGCTCTTCAGATGCTTACATTTTTTATTCTTCTTAATTAAAAGGAAAATAAATAGTTACTGGTATTTTGAATTTCTTGTTTATTTAGGAAGGCAAATAATTTGCAGTCAGACACAGATGCATGTGGATTATGTGTACACAAACACACGCACACGTGCTCAACTCACACATGCACATCTTGCACCTCTGTTCTGACAATGTACTTTACCCAATTCCATTCTGTTGACAGCAGCCTGGGATTAGGGTCGTGAGTAGAGTCAAAGACATTGTTTATTAAGTAAATCTACAACATGGCTTCCTGTGTCTCTGTGTTTTTTGTTGTTGTTTTTGGGGTTTTGTTTTTTGCTTTTTTAAAAAAAATCTTTTAACTACCATACCAGCTTATTGTAATGATCAAAGGGAATAATGTTTGCAGAAGTTCTTTTTTACACTATAAAGGACTGTACAAGCGTAAGAAGGTAAAGAAACACAGAGAACTATTTATTTCCATTTCCAATACAGCAATGTACCTGTTTGTAATTTTCTTCATGCTAAGGATATTTACTTATAAGTGGGGCTGTGGGAAGACTTTTGATCATACATAATTTCTCAGGCACACACTGCTTAAAGACACATTTATCTTTCACTGACCTAATCCCTCCATGTATTTCAATTCAGTTGAAGTTTCTCACAGGCTAGGACTGTTTTCACTAAATTTTTACCATGATACTCTTTACGCACATCCCTACAGACTATAATAATGTATCAAATAATTCTGGGGCAAAAAAGCCCTGGGAATTGGCTTCAAGGAGAACTATTTTTCATGAATAAACTGTAATGCCATTACTCCAAGAGTTTAACTTAGTCTTTATTTACTTTCACAGCTTATTTTGACCAGCTCTATCAAATTGCCTTGTAAAATCCCAGAACTCTAGGATTGTTTCTGTACACATTACATTGTCTCCACCTAATTTTTTTGTAGGGAAGCTGCCAAGTGGCTAAAAGCAGGTGTTTGCAGGCTCTCTTCTGAGAGTGCCTGGCCAGGTGGGGTCAACTTATCCAGGAGCCACTAAAGACTAGGAATTTGGCTTCCTACCCAGGAGTGAGGGTGGCGAGTTCTGGCTTTGGGAGGTAAACTGAAGAGATTCACAGTTTCTAATAAATGGGCATCAAAGTGGTTATACCCCTAAAGCTATCTTACAAGGTCATGACAAATTTTAAGTATTCTAAAATTAATTTGTGATGAAAAGTAACTTTTTTAAACATATAAAAATGGCTGTCATTATTATATCTCACACTTGTATTTCATCTCAATTAGATAATGAATGCAGACACCATTCACACTTGAACCTGACCCCAACTATCTAAGGCAATATTCATGCCTTTTTAGAGAAGAAATCTTTTTAAACAATCCTATGTCAAAATAATTACTGCAAGAAAGCAGAGAATAATGCACTGGCTTTGAATTTCCATGAGAAAATATGCATTTGAATAAAAATTTCATTGGGCTTTACTTTTTAAAGGAGAAAAATTTATACTAAACATAACATGGAAAAATGTTACACGCTTTGCCATGCACTTGTCATGACCAAAAATGACAGGTAATATGTTTATATAGTCATGTGTGGGGATTACATTAATTCATTTAAAATTTTGTGAACTCAGCAAGCCAATTTATGCCTCCATTTCTGTGAGGGACTCAACCTAACAAATTCGAATTCAGGAATTTGAAAATTAATATAACTTATAAAATTACATCCTAACAAAGTAGAATAGCTCAAAGGGAAAGATAATCAGCAGTGGAAGAACCCTTCAGTATGTTTAGCTTATCAAAATATTCCTAAATGACTCAAAATATGGTCCTTATATATGATAAATATTTTCCATACTGCAACTATATGTTGACTAATGAACAACATGTACTGTTAGTAAAGAGACTGTAAGTGTCAAATACTAATTACGTGATTATGATTTGAACCTGTCAGAACTTACGTCTTGAAATCATGAAGAGGGTTTGCAGAAGGGTAAGAGTAGAGTACTTTACAAGTTCTTTTTTATTTTGTTTCTGTTGAACTATTGAAAATACATTAGTAATGTGCCTAATAAAAGCCAGGGCTGAGATGTAACTAACCCTTATTAAAGAGCATTCTACACAATACTACCCTTGACCTAGTTCATCTGTTCTTCCTCCGCACTCATCTTGAGAATTTTTTGAATGGCTTTTTCTACATTTCTTAACTGTTTTAAATGTTGTAATATATTATCTGGTAAGAGGATTCTGATCACCTTTTCTTCTACCCATGTGAAACTAGTTTAATGTTAGGAAATTTCTGAAGCAGTAAGTACTCACCTAGACAGAGGATAGAATTGAAATGTCTTTCCAAGTCGAAAGTAATTTGATTAGGTTTTCCTTAATCTTTACCTGAAGAGACTTCCCTCTTTGACTTGGCGCTCTGCCTTCCAATCAACTGCCTACCCTAACTTGCAAAATCTTTCTAAAACTTACATCTCTCCATTTTACTCTCCAACTCAAAAGTCCTAGACTTCTGGTCTCTTCCATAATGTCTTCCTGGAAATATCCTTTTCCACACCTTAGAAACCTCACTACATCATTGTGTTGCCCCTCAGATGGCTGTTCTAACACTTGGAACAATTTGTGACACTCATTTTTCTGCATATTTGCATATCCTCTGCTCCACGGTAAATTTCCTGAACACAGGAACTGGAGATGTCATTTCTTTCCTAGCACTCAGCATCCAATCTGGCCCATAGTAGCTTAACATTCTTCTTGACTGCATAAAACAATGTCCTTTCACTGCATTCAAGACTCCTCAAAATCTGGCTTGCTCTACTTTCCCAGCTCCATCTCCTACCACCTGTACTCAGCTCAACCCTTCGGTGGCATCCACTAGGACCATTTGCTGTTCCTTGAATATGCTGAGTACTTCTGAGTGTTCAAGTTCTTGCTCTACGCCCATGCTAGTCTCCATGTCTCTTCTTATTGAAATTTCACTTAACTGTTTCAGTCTAACTTAAATACTATGTTTATGTCCAAATGTCTGCATGGGTGAGAAAACTCTGTTCCTTCCCTAACCCAAGCTACAGTTAATTTTGTTTCCCATGTGATATCCTGCAATTTGTTTAATCACAATGGCTTGCATTATAGTTATCTGTGCATATCTTGATTTCCCCTACTGGCTACTGAGTTTATTGAGGACAGGAACTATATTGATTTGCTTGCTCATTTAAAGTATGGATTGGGTATTTTTTCTGTGCCAGGCATTGTGAAAGTTCTGAGCACAATGTAGTGGTTATAATAAACAAAATTCCTGTCTTCAAAGAGCTCATATTCTAGTGAAGGAAGAAAAATGATAAAAATATAAACAAATAACACAAAATGTGTCTGATGGTGGTAAGTATTCTGATAAGAAATAAAGCAAGAGGAGAAAGGCACATATTAATCACAAAAAGTCTCTTTAGGGAGGTGACCTTTGGGTAGAGATCTGAAGGAAGTGAGGTGCTTGGTGGAGGAGCATTCTGTACAGAGGGACCCAAAGTAAGAGTGTGCTTACAGTGTTTGAGGAAAAACAAGGAGAGCAGGATGGGTGGGTCAGAGTGAACTGATTTGAAGTAGGATTGGAGGACAATATCCTAGCATACATCTAGGATAACCAGGGCTTTGTATGCCCTGGCACACATGTGGGATTTTACTTCGGGTGACATGAGGAGCCTTTGATGGGTTGTAGATAGAGGAGTAAGATGGTTAGACTTATATTTTAAAGGTGTCTTCCTGGTTTCTGTATCTATAGAATTGTCCATAAGGAGGCAAGTGTGAAATTAGTGAGATGGTTAGGAGACTAGTACAACTCTTCAAGCAAGAGATGTTGATGCCTTGAACCCAGGTGGTGGCAGTGGAAGCATTGAGAGGTAGTTGGATTTGGACATAATACAAGGGAAGTGCTGACAACTATTGCTGAAGGATTTGTGATAAGAAGAGGGGAATCAAAGATGACTACAAGGATTTTGGCCTAAGTAAGTTGCAGGATAAGAGTGTCAGTTACTGAAATAAAAGAAAACTGCAAGACAGATGGGAAGAGAAAGTCAAACAATGAGTTTTGTCTATGGTAAGGATAAGATGCCTATTGGATATCTAAGTGGAGATGTCAAGTAGATAGGTTTGTAGTTAAGCTCCCAGGGCTAGAGAAAAGATTTGGACATTTTTTCCTGTGGATAGATAATATTTAAAATTCTGAATTGGATAAAGCATCCATTAAGTATAGATTGTGAAGAGATTTTAAAGACTGAGTTCTCCACTGCTTAGAAATAAAAAAAAAAAATGTGGAGAACTTGCTAAGGAGACAGAGGTGAAGCACCTAGTGAGGGGTGATTACTTGGTATATATATATATATATATATATATATATATATATATATATATATATATAATAATCCCTGATTGATTAGTCATTTCTAGTGTAGGGGCAGTTTTTCTCATTCTGCTTTGGATGGTTCATAAGACTGGAAAGTGATAGAAGAGAATGGAGTGCTTCTACCTTTCATCCCAAAGACAGGTTTTCATATGTAGATGTGGAAATCTGGTTCTTTTTCTATCTCTACCAGATGTGCCTTCTTGGATTTAAACTTCATCCTTAAGGCAAGGGAGTGACCTACTTTTTTCCCGCAGCATGCACTTCTGCTTAGAGGGGAGAGTTTTATAGTTTATCACCTTTACAAGATTGCTTCTGATATGTATTTCAATTGATTTCACCTTCATTGGGAATGTGTCATGGTTTGGCCAGGGATCAATTCAATGGTGACATGGTTGGATCTGGGGCTACTTCAGAACACTGAGATCTTTTCAGCAGGAGCTCCACTCTATTACCTCCATCACATTACATAAAGTCACAGAAACATCTTTAGAAAATCCTTCACTCACTCTGGGTTTCCACACTGGTGTATGTTACTGTCAAGTATTCCAAACTGCAAATGTTTCTGAGAATGTAAATGAAGCATGACTCATCGTGAACCTGTGAACGCACCCTAGTCACAAGAGCAGATGGAATGTGAACAAAGGTCAAAATAGATTAATCTTAGTAGTATGCCTGCTGACATTGTAATAGGTGCAATTGCCTCCATTTCCTCCCCACAACATACTATGGAAACTACTCATGGTCATTGAAAGCAGCTTCTCACTCTATCTCAGTTTGCTTTTTCTTAGCTTCAAAGTGAAGTCTGCTATCTTGCTACAATAATGGTAGATCAAAACTATCAACATGAAAGTCTGACAGAGGAAAATGGAATTTATTTCCCAGAAAACTATCAATGTATTACATTAATAAATAATAACAGAAAATTTGTTAAAAAGTGGATAATATACATGCAAGATTTGGTGCTTTCGAGTACATTTTGTGATTTTCTATAATGTATTAGTCTTTTTTTGTCTATTTTGTTTGTCTATTTATTATCCACTATAATAATAAATTTTATTTATCTATCCTTAGTACCTATCTAAAGTTAAATGGTTAAAAAATTCACTGTCAGTAATTCACAAAGTGTTCAATGCATGGGTGCGTATAATTATGCAGAATATACTTCTAGCAGGTAATAACAAAGAAGGGGAAGAATCTATGATGCTTAATTTATCCATCCATCCACACATATATGCACGTGTCTCTATACATGAATCCAACCTACCTGTATGTGTATGTGTCAATATATGTGTGTGTATGTATATGTGTGTGTATATATATATATATCTATATATATATATCTCCTATGGTAGATCTTCTTAGCTAACTTTGTTATGGACGTTATTAAAGATGGGGTTAAGAAAATATTTTAAAATCTCATACTGACAATGTCGTAAATGACCTTTAAGAACAGTTGCCTCCAGTCTAGAATTTAGAAAGGTCAGTGGGCAATTTAAAATTAAATACCAACTATATTTTATACAACTTTTCCAAGGTGGCAAGTGTTTCTTTCTCTTATGCTATGTGAGTTTCCAATGGAATCTGTTAGGCACAATGGGAATAGTTTTTTTTAGTGATAATAAATCAAACTAGCATGAAAATAATTAAATTTGGAAAAAATTTAATTATTAACAATGATGCATAGCTGTGTAGCATATTTAATCAATGTTATTTATTCACCATTAAAAGTTATAAGGCAGGCAGTTTTATACTTTCATTGCATTCATTGCAGAAAAATAAATGGAGGCTTAGAGAGAGTAAAGGATGTAACAGAGAATCATTAAAAGTATTCAACAGAACTGAGGCTGGAACCTGGATCTGACTCCAAGGCTATATTTTTTCTTCTACATTATACTGTGATCCAATGAATAGACAAAGACTGTTTTCCATGTATTTATTACAGAAAACCTACAGAAAATATTGAAGTGTAAGTGCATGCTATAACGGATCTGTTTTTTCTTTCTTTTAGAACCTGAAACAGAAAGATCACTAAAAGAGGGCACAATATTAATTCTTAAAAACACCACTTTATAACACTTTGAAAACTGAATATATGTGAAAAGGAGCAAAATAGGGGAATGCTATAAGCTTATTTCATTGAGCTGTCTAATTCTAGGAGGAGATAACAATTTCATTGTTCAAAAGGTCTTTGAGGGACTATGTATCCCAACACAATTTATGATGTTTCATATCAGAGTTTCAAAGTTCAAATAAAAATTAATGCAGAATTGAAGAAAACAAAAGAGAAACAAAAAAATATATAATATTCCACTCCAATAATCTGGAGGCTATGGTAGAAATGTTACTTAAAGAGACAACATATATCCACCAAGGGGCTTTTAATATTGAAATATGCCCTGAAGTTGAATCCAATGAGGACAATGAAGTAGTGAGTTAGCTTCTAGCAAAGTTACAGTTGGCCATAAAATTGTCCTGGAAATACTGCAGTGAAAATGTTCTCAAGTATTTATTTTAGCAAGAATTTTAGATGAAGATGATAATGGAAGTTGAAAATGGGCAGCTGCAGACTCTGAAGAAGTTATGGGACAGAAAAAAGGAGGAGGCCCTATAAGACACTTGTGTGAAATATGAATGTGTATGTACATGTGTGTTGGTGGTGGCAGTAGTGACACTAGGAATCTATTGGCATTAGGACCTACTTCTAGGTCACACTCATTGGGATGGACCCTCTAGATGTTTAGACCACTCTTTTTGCTGCTAGCTGTCAGCCTCTCTCTTCCTATCCATAGCTTATTGGCAATTGTAACATTTTGGCGTATAGCATCGTTTTTTACAAAGTCAAGTTCTCCTTTACATAGTCATATCAAGTATTTGATAAGAATTATTCAACCTGAGCACATTTTTCTCATTAAAAATAATAAGTATTAAGATTATTTTTGCATGAATACGGGATGTTTCATGCTGAAAAGAGATTATTCCTGCTCAACAAGCATTATTATTAATCATAATGTGCCAGCTGAAGGACAAAGCAGAAACTTTGTAAGGTAGGAAATGTCCTATTTCTTTTTCTAAAAATAATATTTATTATTTCTGATTATAATATTGAAAAGTATGAAGAAGAAAGTAAAAAATTGCCCATGATTCCAACTTCTAGAAATAATTACCATTAATATTTTAGTACTTGTGTGTGTGTGTTTATGTATTAAATTGGTCCATACTATACATACAGCTTTGTATTCTGCTTTCTTAATCTAGCAATTCATGGTGTTTTTCAGCCTTTCAGTGCTGTTTGAAATATTGATTTGTTTTATGTTTATATTGCATATATAGTTATTGATTGAATATATCTCTGTTTAGATATAGACATTTATGTATTATTTGTTATATAGTATAAATAGAGATATGATAAGAGTCCTTATGCATAAATCTTAGCCCAGCAAAAACAGTGGACATTCTTGTATATTTTCTGAATCTCATGGAAATTCTTCTATTGTCTTATTTTCTTCAACCTATTCTGTAAAGTAAAAATACATTGGTGAGTAGATGTACCACTAATTAAAAGATTTCTGTTGTCAAATAAGTATGTGAGATGTTGAGTTCAATAAGGCATAGAGGTTTCTTTTGTATAGGACTTCTCAATCTTTAATATGCAAACATGCACTTTGAATTACTAAGAGAGAGAGATCAGGTATTTTTCCTCAACCATTTTTCCAAAGATCACAAAGAAATTTTTTTTAATTTAGATTTTTAAATTTTTTTAATTTTAATTTTTTTATTTTGACAGAGAGAGATCATAAGTAGGCAGAGAGGCAGGCAGGCAGAGAGAGAGGAGGAAGCAGGCTCCCTGCTGAGCAGAGAACCTGATGTGGGGCTCGATCCCAGGACCCTGGGATCATGACCTGAGCTGAAGGCAGAGGCTTTAACCCACTGAGCCACCCAGGCACCCCTAAAATTTAAATTCAATTAGCCAACATATATTAGATTAGTTTCAGATGTAGAGTTTAATAATTCATCAGCTGCATATAACACCCAGTGCTCATCACATCATGTGCCTTCTTTAATGCTCATCACCTAATTATACCATCCCCACACCGACCTCCTCTCCAGCAACCCTCAGTTTCTTTTCCATAGTTAAGAGTCTCTCATGGTTTATCTCCCTCTCTGATTACATCCCATTCAGTTTTCCCTCCCTTATCCTATGATCCTCTGCACTGTTTATTATGAGTGAAAGCATATGATAATTGTCTTTCTCTGAATGACTTATTTCGCTCAGCATAATACCCTCCAGTTCCATCCATGTTGATGTAAATGGTAAGTATTCATCCTTTCTGATAGCTGAGTAATATTCCTCTGTGTGTGTGTGTGTGTGTGTGTGTGTGTGTGTGTATCACATCTTTATTTGTCCATAGACATCTCAGTTCCTTTCACAGTTTGGCTATTGTGTACATTGCTGCTATGAACATTGGGGTGTATGTGCCCCTTTGGATCTTTACATTTGTATCTTTTGGGTAAATATCTAGTAGTGCAATTGCTGGGTCATAGGGTAGCTCTATTTTAATTTCTTGAGGAACCTCCATACTTTTTTCCAGAGTGGCAATCCAGCTTGCATTCCCACCAATAGTGTAAAAGTGTTCCCCTTTCTCCTCATCCTCAACAACATTTTTTGTTTCCTGACTTGTTAATTTTAGCCATTCTGACTGGTGTGAAGTGGTATTCCACTGTGCTTTTTATTTTTAATTCCCTGATGGCTAGTGATGTTGAACATCTTTTCATGCGTCAGCCATGTGTATGCCTTCTTCAGAGAAGTGTCTGTTCATGTCTTCTGCCCATTTCTTGACTGGATTATTTGTTCTTTGGGTGTTGAGTTTGATAAAGTCTTTATAGAACTTGGATACTAGCCCTTTGTCTGGTATGTTATTTGCAAATATCTTCTCCCTTTCCATAGGTTGCCTTTTAGTTTTGTTGACTGTTTACTTTGTTGTGCAGAAGCTTTTTATCTTGATGAAGTTCCAATAGTTCATTTTTGCTTTTGTTTCCCTTGCCTTTGGAGATGTGTCTAGCAAGAAGTTGCTACAGCCAAAATTAAAGAGGTTGCTGCCTCTGTTCTCCTCAAGGATTTTGATGGTTTCCTATCTCACTTTTAGGTCTTTTATCCATTTTGAGTTTATCTTTATATATAGTGTAAGAGAATGCTCCAGTTTCATTCTTCTAAATGTGGCTCTCCAATTTTCCTAGTACCATTTGTTGAAGGGATTGTCCTTTTGATGTGGGAAACAAAGAAGAAAAACTATTAAATTTCCTCACTACCTATAGGACACTAACAAGTCCTTGAAACAGGCAGAATGACATTCCTCTAGGGTCTCAAGTGCCTAGATGTTGACACTTTGCTAAGGGCAAAAGGCAATCCTAGCCCAACCCCCCTTCCCCAAGACCCTATAAGTCTACTTTAACATACAAAAATTCCTCCATTGGTCATTCTTTCCTGCTTTGTTGAAGATTAGTTGACCACAGAGTTGAGGGTCTATTTCTGGGTTCTCTATTCTGTCCACTGATCTATGTAACAGAGCAATTGTTTTGTGAGATTTTGGTTTAAGAAGCATCATATAGGGGAACATGGGTAGCTCAGTTGATTAAGGGCCCAGCTCTCAATTTCCATTCAGGTCATGATCTCAGGGTCATGATATGGAGCTCCAGCTTAAGAGTCTCTCTCCCTCTCCCTCGGCCCTTCCCCCTGCTCATACATGCTCTTTCTATCCCTATATAAATAAAGTTTGTTAAAAAAAAATAAGCATCAAATATGATGTTGTCTTTTGGTTCAAAATAGATATTCTTTATCATGGTAATTGAGGGCTGTTCCGCTTATATTAGTTATGTAACACAAGGCTGTGCTGCAATAACAAATAATCCTATAATCTCTACAGTTTAACACAACAAAGATTTATCCCTTATTTGTATAGTATGTAATAGGTCTGGCTCCTATGTGTTTATTTTCCAAATAGTGTCAGACCTGAGCTGTTTCCAAATTCTAACTACCAGCTGTAAGTTTTACTTCTAGCCATTTAAATGAGATTGACTCTGAAGAGGGCACAATGGTTCTTATCTTCCTTCCATTTAGACTCTTGAGAATTAGTCATAGACTTACACCGTCTTAGAGTCAAAGGAACTGAGAAAGGTTATATAAATACCCAATAAATAACAAATCTCTGCCATACTGTTGTGTATTTTTTAATAAGTAATGTATGTTGGGTTTTGTTGAATGCTGTATTTGGGTTGTATAGAGAAAGAGAATCAATAGGATATAGGGATTTACAAAAGAAGATTGTAGGATTGGTTCAAATGATTATAAAAGCCAAAAAGTCCCATAGTCTGCCATCTGTGAGTTGAAGAACTAGGCAAACTAGTGGCATAAGTCAGCCTAAATCTGAAGGCCTGACAACCTGGAGGCCATGTGTGTAAGTCCCAGAGTCTTAAAGCCCCAAGAATCAGGAGCTTCATTGTCCAAGGACAGGAGAAGATAGATGACCCAGCTCAAGCAAAGAGAGAGAGAGAGGGAATTCACCCTGCCTTTGCATTTTTTTTCCATTTGGGTCCTCACCAGATTGAATGTGATACCCACATTTTGCTCTGTCTACTGAATCAAATGCTAATCTTTTCCAAAAATACCCTCACAGACAACACCCAGAAATAGTGTTTTACCAGCCATCTGGTCATCCCTTAGCCCAGGCAAGTTGACACATAAAATTAACCATCATAAATGCCTATTTGGAAACTATTGGGATAATTGTTTTAGCCTATTGATGTTATGATCTTGCTTAATAAATATTCTCATATCAAACTCTCTGTAGTCATCAAATAAATCCTGTGCTAAGATAAGAAATTATTACCTTAATATTCTTTTGAATTATATTTGATAGTATTTTTACCTAGACTTTTGCATAAATATTCACGAACAATATTGGTTTATAATTCCACAATTCAATGTTGGTTGTTAGATGTGGTTATCAGGGTTTTATTATGGAAAGTCCTATAAACATGTATTTTTTAAATACACTTTTTATTTTATTTTAACATAATTGTATATTCACATGTAGTGAGTCCCATGTACTAGTTATCCAGTTTCCTTAAAGTTCACATCTTGTAAAACTATACTACAGTATAATAGCCAGTATATTGGCTATGATACAGTCAAAATCAAAAACATTTCCATCAATACCAGGAATGTTTCATTTTTAAAACCATAACCACTTTCCTCCTGTGTTTACTCCCTCCTTAACTTGGGGCAACAATTAATCTGTTCTCCATCTCTGTAACTTAATTGTTTTAAGAATATTGCATAAATGGAATCACACAATATAGAAATTTTTAAGATTGGCTTTTCACTCAGGTAAATCTCTGAAGATCTATATAGGTTTATTGGCCATATATTCCTTTTTATTTCTAGTAGCAGTCAGTGGTATGGATATACCACAGTTTGCTTAACTGTATCTCCACTGAAGTACATTTGGGTTGTTTCTAGTTTTTGGTTATTACAGATAAACTGCTATGAGCATTCATATATAGGTTTTATATGAACATAAATTTTTATTTATCTGGGGGATAAATACCCAGGATTGCAATTCCTGGGTTGTACGATAGATATATGTTCAGGTTTTTTTGTTTGTTTTTAAAAAATTATATTTATTTATTTAATATTATTTTTTAATTTAAATTCAATTAGACAACACAGAGTACATCATTAGTTCCAGATAAGTTTTCAAAATTCATCAGTTGTGTATAACACCCAGTGCTCATCACGTCATGTGCCCTCCTTAATGCCCATTACTCAGTTATCCCATCCTCTTACCTACCTCCCTTTCAGCAACCGTCAGTTTGTTTCCCATTGTTAAGAGTCTTTCATGGTTTGTCTCTCTTTTTGTTTCTTCCCACTCAGTTTTCCCTTCCTTCCCTTATGGTCCTCTGGACTATTTCTTCTATTCTACATATGAGTGAAGCCATATGGTAATTCTCTTTCTCTGATTGACTTATTTCACTTAGTATAATACCCTTCAGTTCCATCCACGTTGATGTAAATGGTAAGTATCCATCCTTTCTGATGGCTGAGTGATATTACATTATTTATAAATATATAAATATATATATGTAAATATATATGTATATATATATGTGTGTATATATATACACACATCTCACACACACACACACACACACACACACATATATATATGTATGTAACATTTTCTATATCCATTCATCTGTCGTTGGATATCTCAGCACCTTCCACAGTTTGGTTATTATGGACATTGCGGCTATGAACACTGTGGTGTAGGTGCCCCTTCATTTCACTACATCTGTATCTTTGGAGTAAATTTATTTTAGAGAGAGAGTGGAGGGAAGGGGCAAAATCTTCAAGCATACTCCTGCTGAGCATGGAGCTGACATGGGGATCAGTGTCACAACCCAGGAGATCATGACCTGAGCCAAAACCAAGAGTTGGGTGCTTAACTGCCTGAGGTACCCAGGTGCCCTCGTATGTTTAGTTTTTTTTCTTAAAGAAACTGTCAAAGTGTTTTCCAGAGTGACTGAATTACCATTTTACATCCCCATCATTAATGTAGGAGTGATCCAGTTTTCATCATCCTTTACAGCATCTAATGCTAATCACTTTTTTTTAGTGCTAATCATTTTGAGAGGTGTGTAGTAAGATCTTATTTGTTTTAATTTAATTCTTTTTTTTTCTAATGGCTAATTGTATTGAACATTATTTCATACATTTATTTATCATCTATATATCCTTTTTGGTCATCTGTCATACGTGTTTGCCTGTTTTCTTAATGATATTATTATTATTGTCATTATTATTATAATTTACTGTTGAATTTTGAAAGTTCTTTGTATATTATAGATACTAGTCCTTTGTCACATGTGTCATTTACAAATATTTTATTCGAGTGTGGAGCTTGTTTTTCATTCTCTTTAATAAGGTCACTCTCAGAGCAAGTTTTTCATTTCAATGAAGTCTAATTTATTAAGTTTTCCTTTTATGGATCATACTCTCATGTTAAGTCCCAAAGATTATCTCTCATAATTTTTCCAAAATTTTTTAAAATTTGTTATTATATTTAAGTCTGTGATCCATTTTGAGTAAATTTTTATGTACTGTATGAGGTTTAGGTCAGAGGTTTTTTTGTTTTATTTTGTTTATTTTATGCTGTTTTTGCCCAGATTGGATGTCCAATTATTCCAGCACCTTTTTTGAAAAGTCTTTCCCTCCTCCATTGTATTGTTTTTGCCTTTTTGTCAAAAATCAGTGGATTATATTTGTGTTAGTCTCTTTCTGATCTATAATCTGTTCTTATTGATCTATGTGTCTGTTGCCCTACCAGTACCACATAGTCTTTACTATGGTTATATAAATTGAAATTGGGTACTCATTCCTTATTCTTTTTCAAATGTATTTTAACTATTCCAGTTCCTTTGTCTTCCCATATAAATTTTTGAGTAGTCTTGTCTGTATCTACAAATAATCTTCCTGGGACTTTGATAGGAGTTGCATTATACTTTTTATCAGTTTGGGGAAAATTAATATCTTCATTATGTAAAATAGTTCACTGCATAAACACAGCATATTTCTTCATTTCTATAGGTCTTTGATTTCTTTCATCAGCATTGTGTAGTTTGCCACATAGGAGTCCTGTACACGTTCTGTTATAATTATACCCAAGTATCTTGTTTTAGATGATTGTAATTTGTATTATGTTTTTAGTTTTCTGTGTCCATGTGTATTTATTGCTAGTATATAGAAATTGACTTACTCCAGCTTTATTAAGATATAATTGACATATAACATTGTATAAGTTTAAGGTGTACAATGTGATAATTTGATATATGTATATATTGTGAAATGATTACCATAATGAGGTTTGTTAATATAGCTATCACCTCACAAACTACCACATTGTGTGTGTGTGCTGCGAACATTATTCTCTTAGCAACTTTCAAGCGTACAATGCAGTATTTTTTTAAAGATTTTATTTATTTATTTGACAGAGAGAGAAAGATCACAAGTAGGCAAAGCAGCAGGCAGAGAGAGAGGGGAAAGCAGGCTCCCTGCTGAGTAGAGAGCCCGATGCAGGTCTCCATCCCAGGACCCTGAGATCATGACCTGAGCTGAAGGCAGAGGCCCAACCCACTGAACCACTCAGGCACACCTTAATGCAGTATTGTTAACTAGAGTCACCATACTGTACATTGGATTCCCAGAACTTATTCACATTATAAGTGCAAGTTAATACCTTTTGACCAGTATTTCCCCATTTCTCCCATTTGCCAGCCCTGGATAGAATAGAAGTCTGATTCTAACTTTAACTTTGCTCCTCTGAGTGTAGAATATATTATTTTTTCCTAGATGTTTATGAGAGATTTATTTATTCTTGAAATGTAAATATTTCTTAAGGGTTTCTCTCTAGGTAGGTATCTTTCCTGGAACATGGTGAACTGTGTGGGTATGTGTGTGTGTGTATGACTTTTTATTAGATCTAGAATTTTTTTTTTAGTTATACCTTTACTTATTGCCTCAATTTCATTCATTTTGTTTTCTTCCTTGGGAACCTCTATAATTCTAAGAGTTAGTTTCTATTTTTTGCTTCCTATGCATACCATCATTCTCATTTTGTACACACAGCACAAACACACAGATAATTATTCACATGTGCATATATATGTATGCATATTTATATATAAGCACACATATATGTGTATGTGTCTATGTGTAAATAGATATACAGCCAACTTGTGTGTGTATATTTTTATATGGGAGAGAGGGACTGAGATTGAGAAAGAAGGGTTTTACATTTTCTCTACTTTCTTAAGGTTTTTCATTCAGATTTATGAAGGGTTCTGTCATAAGTGCTAGCTAAAGTCCACTTTAGTTTGAAGTTGCCATTCCGTTTTTAAAAACTTCCATCTGAAATTTATAGTAAAGATATAGTCCACACAAAAGAGGTTTGGATTTTGTTTACTGGTGTTGAGAATATTCCAAGGGACATCCAGAATGAATAAAGAATAAAAAGAATTGAGTTCTCATCCCATTTTAATCTAAAGACAGAATTATCTTCATGGGGTATGGAGACCATTAATAAATCTTTTTTAAGGAACTCATTAAAGTGTTTTAGTCCTGTATCATTTTTCTGCATTAAGAAACAAAACCAGCAAAACTAAATACAAACATAGTATCTAAAAGGACAATTCTGTAAATCTTTTTAGGAACTTCTTTTGGCAAACAGAAAATATCTTCTGAAAGTCTAACCCAAATGGACTCTCTTAGAAACCATTTCCCTTTGCTTTAGGAAATACAGAGAATACGTTTATTGTTGTTGTTAGTTTGTTTTTTTGAAAACTGTCCAATTTCTCACTGGAGATAAGCTTCCTCAATCGATTTTGAGTCACTTTTGCATCAGGTATTTCTGTACATAAAAAATTTTCTGGGGGTGCCTGGGTGGCTCAGTTGTTAAGTGTCTGCCTTTGGCTCGGGTCATGATCCCCACAACAGGCTCTTTGCTGGGCAGGGAGCCTGCTTCTCCTTCTCCCTCTGCCTGCTGCTCCCCCTACTTGTGCTCACTCTCTTTCTGTCAAATAAATAAATAAAATCTTAAAAAAAATTTTTTTTTCTGGTTTAGTAAGTCCCCCAACTTCTAGTGTCTTTTAACATGTTTCTTTTTTGTTTTCTTTTAATATGTTTCTTTAATATAAACAGATTATTTGTTTACTGTAAAATTTTGCCTTTCACACTTGGTATGTTGTTTTTCTTGCATGTTATGCTTAGTTTGAGAGGAGTATAGTGTCCTAATAAAGAACATGGATTATATGGCCTGAGGCGTAATTTGGGATCTCAATTCCATCCCTTCCTAGCTGCATGGCCTTGTACAAGTGACGATATTTCTGTGACTCAGGTTTCCCATCAGAAAAGAAATGAAAGACCCACTTCATATAAAGAGCTAATGTATTTGATCACATAAAAGAGTCTCAATTGTGTTACGTGTATATTAGCTGTTACTTTGTATGTAAACATCAGTGCAACAGGTCTGTCTTTTTAAGTTGATATGACAATGCCTTCTGCAAAAAATAATTAAGTTCTTGATAAATATCATCTCAAGAACAAAGTGAAAACTTCCTGAATTATAAAGATTATTATTAAAATAGATCAATTCCATCATTACTTTAAAAATGTTGGTTAGCCTATTTTGAATTTATCTAATTTCTAAATACTCTTTAGAAATCTTATATTCAGTGTAAAGTTATCTCAAGTGATCTTTATTAAAGAAGATGACAAACTTCTTGAAGTTTAACCCCTGGTACTCTCAGAATTAATTTTGTACTTCAATTAATTACATTCTCAGGGATATTTGTGTTTTTCTTGTTGTTGTTTGTTTGTTTATATTGTTTATCCAGTAAGTGGCTTCTGAAGCTTTTATTATCCCCTCCTGTACCCACTGACTCAGAGATACCAACAAATGGAATTTATTGTCATGAATTTAACTAAATTTTGTAGCTGTTTTCATTTTAATTCAAGGTACTGTTTAATCCCTTTGCTTAGAAACTATTAGAGTGAAAATGTCCATCTTGCAGATTACTTTTGGACAATGATGCACAGGAAGATTATTCTGCAAGAACCAGAATATACGGTACTTGCTGGAAGAAATTCAATATTGTAACCAGCCGAAATAAAGAACACCCAATCCCATGTGCTAACAAAGTAGGGATTCATTTCCAAAGGTTTGTAGTACGCAAAGGATACTTCTCTTGTGTGCTGAGAAGTTGTCTCTGGGACTGTCACACTTGGAATTCCAGCAGATTACCCTATCATCAAGTCATCAGTATGCTGCTATTTGAATAAACACAGCTGTTGTTTTCCAAGAAATATGGCTAGGAGCAGCAAGGAAAAAAAAGGGCAATTAGTGTTATTGAAATGGAGGGGTACTCAGGATGGCATATATGTATTTATGAGAGTGTTCGTTTCCGAGTAGTCTATTTACCATGCTGTGACTTAACAGTAGGGGAGTAATGATCCCCTCTCCAAATCCTTGATACTTTACTTCATTTTGCTATTTGCCTAATATCAATGATGAATATTTTTCATAATTAAGTAAATGCATACTTTAATTCTTATGACCTTGTGCTACCTTCTATCTAAAACATCTTAAAATCTTTAAGGCAACTTGTTCAAAGGACTCGTATATGTAAGAATAGATGAATAGGATAACATATTTTTAAAACTCCACTGATTATTCTTCATTAGTTTCCCTGCCTTTGGAATACCTGGAGATCAAAGATGTGATATGTCAGTGCTGGGAGTAAGGCTGAAATTTGGGGGTCAAGAGACCCTTCAACATGTTGTGATGAAAATAGTAGTAGACCAGAAAGATTAGACCATAAACAGTGAGGGTATTCTCTCTCCTGGATCTCAGCTTCTTTATCTGTAAACTGTCAAGACTGGTTCATGTGATCTTTCAGGTCCCTTCAAATTCCCTGATGCTTTTAATTTGGGCCTTTATTATTCAGGTATGACATTCAAAGCTGGGGAACACACTTAGTATAGAGAGTGGTTGTCATTTTTGTAAATTTAACTAAAAACATACAAACATTCTAACTATTTTTGTGCTTTTAGCATCGACAAAGATAAGAAGTGGGGTGATTAATTAAGATGTTCTCAGTGCACCACTCATCTACAACAGTTAGTTTTGAACTTGCATAGTCTTAGGGCTTTAGTCTATGGATAAGAATGCTGGTTCAGGAGTAGTGGTTTAGCAGGTGGGAAGGAGACAGAGAAGATTAGAGAAAGAACATCTAGGTTTCATTTCTGTGATAAGACTGCCAGAAAAAAAGAAAATGAAGTTACAAATGTGATCCCTTTTTCCTGAGTGGGTCATTGCAGGTACTTTAAAATCATTTTATGAGAGAAGTACAGAAGACACCAGCACCCACTTGCTTGGTGGCCATGGCTACTTGAGTCATGTCCAGTAACCAACGTATCGTCTACCTTTATTTCTTCTCAGTAGAATTGACCTCTGACTTAAAAGTTAGTCCTCTCGTGTTTAAGTTCAATGAAATGGACAAAATTTTAAAGAAGATCCACAGATTAAATGACACACATCAAGGGTGTGGATATGTTGTTTTCCAGGGTTTCTGAGTAGATGTGAAAGAAAACTTCATATAACCCAATTCAGAAATCAACAAAGGCCTTCAAACAAGAATGACAAAGCAGCATGAGTAATGTTGGGGTCCATACAGGGATGAGGATGACAGGGCATTTGTTCCATAGTCAGAGCAGCAGCCATCTATGCAATGTCTGAGGTCTGACTCTGTGACCTTGGGCCCAGCCACAAAATACTGTCACCCAAACCCAACTCATCCTCATTAATAGTAACAACACACAGTAGTTTAATGCTTTATACTTTCAGAGCTCTTTTGCATTTATTATCTCATCTCTGATCCATTTTTAGGATGGTGTTAGCCTTACCTCATGCCCCAGCATTTCATCATTTCAATTTGCAGACATTATGGCTTTTAGTTGATAGGTCTCGTTTTTCTACTCATATTTTGGGCAACCCGTTGAGGAGATGAAAATGACATTTTGGTTAGTGGTTTAACCAAATGACAAAGTTAAACTGAAATAGAAAGTTTCTAATGGAGTCAAATAATAAGTTCTAAGGGAATAAATTAAGGAAGGCTTGAACAGTGGTGGTTTCTCTCCCTATAACTCTATGTCAGGCAAATCATTTCCTACTCATTTTGTCATTTGATCCTTGTGGAAAGCCCCCTAAATAGGAGTTTATTATTAACTCCAATGTATAGATGAGGAAACAGACACTTGGGCAGTTTAAATGGCTTATAAAAGCCCATAGGGCCAGGGGTAGTGTGGAGATAATAACTAGTTCTATAAACCATTGCCTCATTAGTAACTAGTTCTATAAGCCATTGCTTCTTTCCATCATACCCTAGTGCCTCTCTGTGCATGAAAACTTTTCAAGCTGGGGCTTTGTGGGGTTTTTGTTGTTGTTCTTGTTTGTTTGTTTGTTTGTTTGTTGCATCACTTTGCCTCTCAGAATTAATACTAGAAGCACAGGAAACCAATTCTGAGTAATGTTAACAGTGTAAGGTTTACTGCATGCTTTGCATTATCAGGACAGCATACATTACCCCAAAACTGGGGGAATTCAGAGAGAGTAGGTGTCAAAGGAGAGCTGGAACTAAAGCTGGAAAGTCTTCACTCTGTCACGGGGTCTTTTTTCTATAAAGCAGACAGAATTCCCGTTTCTTTGGTATGTTGAGGTCCAGGGTACTGTTTGAATTCTTCAGACAGAAGGCTCAATATTTAATTGTCAATTAAGATTGTTATGGGTTAACAATAATTGATGTGATATTATGCTAGAATCTTGATGTTCAGAATTAAGAAACAGGCTAAAATTTGTCCACTCAAAAACATTATATGTTGCTCCTCTGGGTATAAGCTCCATGGGTTTTTAATTTAAAAGATGACTGAATGATGAAAGCAAGGAAGTTGGAGAATGAAAACGTCTGTTAGGCAGTTTTCTGTATTTGGTGCTTTTAGAAGCTGTAAAGGCTCATGTCTCACCTACAAAATAGAGAGGGAGGGAAGAAGGAGATCAGGGCCGAACTGGACATAAATGACAGGGCAATGGTAGAGTCACTTATATCCAAAAGTAATATAACATGGGAATGGCCGTAAAGAACTGTTACTGCAACCCATACCCAGGACATCTTTGAGGGGCCCCAGAGTCTATGGTTGCTCTCTCACTCTGGGTCATTCATAATTATAGATGAAAGGTTCCCTGTAAAAGCCAGGTGTTGGGAAAATGCTACTCCTTTTCTTCCCAAGATTGGATAGGTTTGTGAGGGATGTGTTTGGCAGGCAAGTGGTCAGAAACTAGGCTCAAGATCTTGTGCAGAGAGGGCACACTACCAAGGTAGCCACTTACCCACAGTTCTTCTCTCAGCAATTGGAGATTTTGTGTCAGCTCATACTTCTACCAAATATTTTCAATCTTGATATCCCTTGTTAAAGAAGATAATTAGTGGTTCAAATCCAGAAACTTGTAGAATAAGCTAAAACTCATAACTGGAAAGGTGGCCAGAGAGTTTGGGATGATAAGTTAGTCAAGCTTCTTTGTGACCAAGTAAAAGAAACAAACTCTGGAAAGTTTAATATAAATTGAAGAATATATGAAGATACAGGAGAGTCTCACCTTAGATCTGAAAATCAGCTGGGCCCCAGGTCTAGTAAGGGAGGACTTTGGGGAGCCTATAGTATTCTTTCTCATCTTGGATAGCTTCTAGATATTTGCTGTTTCCTTCCTCTCTCAATTTGGATAGCTTCTAGATATTTGCTGTCTCCTTCTTCCTACAGATATTCTCTGCTATCTGGCCATGCCATATAAATATGTTGTCATGATTCCTCACCTCCTAAGTTTACATGTCATAAGTACAATAAAGCAAGACACTATCAGTTCCAATATGTTTACCAGGAAAAAAATATAATTGGGCTGTTTTAATCACATGTCCACTTCTATTTGGCTCAAACATGACTACTGAGGGTTTACTTTCTGATCCTGCGAAGAGGTAGGAGGTTCCTAGAGAAGGGGGAATCATGATGAGCTGAGAACATACCATAAAATAGGTCTACTATAGGTAGAGCTATAAGTAAGAGATTACACCAACAATTAGAAATAGGAAACAGAACCAAATAGAAACAAGAGGGAGCAAGTCTGGAGGGTGTGGGATTGCCTTGAATATTGTGCTCCTGCTCCTGCTGATCATTTGGTGGGCATTAGAGAATGAACTTGTTAGATGCTCCCACAGTTATAAAGCAGGCAGGACAGAAAGCAAGTGTATGAGATGGAAGGAAATTGGTTCATAGCAAGATTGAAAATATTTGGTAGATATATGAGCTGACACAAAAACTCCAATTGCTGAGAGAAGAGTTCAAGTTGTGTCATAAATGACCAACAATCAAGGAAATGTCTGCAAATGGGGATATTGAGTAAGCAATGCAAGAGAACAGGTAAGTGGCATATTCAGCAAGGAGGATACACCAACGAAGGTTGCATTGTTACCTCTCCTTATCTGTTTCCACCTTAGTTTCTTCCCACATTCTTGAAAAGGTGCAGTGTGGCACGGGACCTGGGACAAAATGACAGGAGGCTAGGACCAGAAGCATGGAGGCAACAGCTTAGCAACTTATCTTTTAGAGGTTGAGTCTTGGCCTGTGTCTGGAGTTAGTGAAATTGAATCTGGACAGAATATCTAGACCCCAGCCAGGAGGGCTATGTCTTATCTGAGGCATTTGTTCATTGCTCTCAAACTAGAAAATCTTTCCTAGTGTTCAGTGGCAGGCTGGTTGACCTTGTCGATATACTCAGTGTTGGCTGAGGAGCAGGTGAAGGCATGAATGACTGTGGTAGAAGGTGTAGCTGAGCAATAGATGAACTTTTGGCTATAATGCCATTATTGGTATTTGAGTGAACTGTTAGTGACATTTATAATCCTCAACCCCAAATACTTCTTTTATCTTTCATATGTTTTTCAGTTTTCCTCCCCTTGATTCTTTTCTTCTCTTCCATTGTTGTAAATCAATAACATTTGAACTGCACTTTTGAAATACAGTATTTTTAAAAAATGCATGAAGCCTTTTGTAACACAGTAGTTCTTTTTCTAAAGCAAATAATTACTTCCTAATTGTTCTGTAAGATTGTAGCTTATTCCATATATTTTTAAAGCAGGCAGCACCTGCAAAGTGATCATCTTATTACCATTTCTTTAATCAGGCAACATGTCTATAGGACAATTCCAGTTAAATTTTTAAAAGATTCAATAATGGAAACAGTGAGGAAAATGGGGAATATATATTACACAAAGCAAAATTGTTTGGAAGTAACATTTTATGTGGCCTCCCCCAGGTTTCAGTGGCTTTTAAAGAGGTGGTTCCACGCCTTGACTAACTATCCAACTGAAAGTTTAAATCCAAGGTGGTTTTTACAATGATGCCTCCATTTCAAAGTGTTCTTATTACGAGATGAGAGCACCCAAACAGAGAGGTGAACATTTAAAATATAGAGCAGATAATGAAGCTGCACTAATATGAAGCAATTGCTCTGCATTAGACTCCAGAGAGTTGAATTATACAATTCATATCTAAGAGTAAGATGAGCTCCATACTAAGCATGCTTCTCTGTCTCTGAAAACCAGGCAGAAAAACTTATAAATGCCTCTCAACTATCCTCCTGAAAGAGCATTATTACTGGTCTGCAGCTACAGATCACTCTGTTCTCTCTTGAATGTCCCTGATTATGAATTCTCAAGCAGTTGAAAGGAGGCTTTGAATTGGAACCTATCCCGCA
The DNA here is from genome assembly GCA_004024625.1 of Mellivora capensis. Lineage (NCBI taxonomy): Eukaryota > Metazoa > Chordata > Mammalia > Carnivora > Mustelidae > Mellivora > Mellivora capensis. The sequence goes on from PISX010010762.1 coordinate 37,866, forward strand.
ATGCCCTTTATGTGGTGTGACTCTCAGAGGCCTCTGCCTCCCACACTTCGGCAAAGATGCACTTAAACTTGATACACTCATGTGTTACACTTTTCTTCTTTTTAACAGCAGTGCCTGGAGCTGGGTAGCAATGGAAGAAGATTCTGGGTAATAGGCCTGATTACAAAGGCTTTTGGAAGAGTGTTGATGGGAGGTTAGATCTGGTGGAAGGAAAGACCTTTCAGAATGTGGTATGGCCCAATATTTATTCTGGAAATAATCCTGTCCACAAGAGGTGCTTCTATTGCATCCACAGTTCAAAGGGATTAATATTCATATAAAACTTTAAGTCGAAAATCTGAGCACAGCCTGGGGTTTGCAGAACTAAAGCCATCAAAGACTCTTTTCCTCACCATTACTGCTTTCTCACTATTTAGGAGTCCATGGAAAATTTATAATCCTTTTGTGAACATAGAAGACACTGAAATGGTAATTATTGGCTCATCTTAGGTACATATTTAATGGCCAGAGCTTTTCTGGTTTTAACTTTTAGTCAGTTTCATGTGAGGCCCAGGGTCAACTCTGAGCTCATTTGGTGATAATATTTGGGTACCCTCTCGGTTGTGTGTATTAACTATAGAGTAGAGGTCAGAAGTTTAAGCCCTGGGGAAGCAAGACAGGACTAAGCAAAGCTGATGGAATTCCCAAAGGTCATTGGCAAGTACCAAGATTTATCAGGCAAATGGAAAGAAAAGTTGTTCAGACAATCATAGAAGGGAAGAAAGGGCAGGAGCAGAACCAGGATGTTAGTGGTTCTGTGCTTGAGCAGCTTCCCACGGGCTTACCAAAGCTGTTTATAGGTTTGTGTCTTGTTTTGTTTTTTTGAAGTGTGTTTTCAGTGAATTTCAAGTTGGTTACTTGTAATTGGCGCTAAGGGAGTATTTACACCACAGAAACTGGCAAACACTATAAAGCATTGCCCACCCTTCCCCCAACTCCCAACCGAGAGCTGGTTGTTAAATATCTACTAGCATAGTACTGGTCTTATATGTTTCTTTGTGACACAAGTGACCTAAATTGTCACATGTGTCACAGTAGGAGAGAGTTTGGGAGAGGCTGCATTAGTTGGGCAGGGGGCAATTCCAGGGCCAGAAATAAACAGGAGTTAATGTTCCCACAGCTGCCAGAAATCAGAAGTAGGTTAAGATCATGGAGAGAAGAGGTCAAACAGGTGATCAAGGTATATTTCCAGGCATTTTGCAGATAATACGAGTAGGATCGTACTTAACTTTCTTTTTTTTTTTTTCAAAGATTTTATTTATTTATTTGACAGACAGAAATCACAAGTAGGCAGAGAGGCAGGCAGAGAGAGAGGAGGAAGCAGGCTCCCTGCTGAGCAGAGAGCCCGATGCGGGGCTCGATCCCAGGACCCTGGGATCACGACCTGAGCCGAAGGCAGAGGCTTTAACGCACTGAGCCACCCAGGCGCCCCGTACTTAACTTTCTTAACAGTGCAGTAAGCTGTGGTTGAGAGAAGTTAAATCTACATAGCATACGGGAAGAACAATTCAGAATTTGTTTTATCCCAAAGTCCTGATTCTTAATGTCCACACTGTAGAGTTCCTCTGTAGCCCAGACTTAGCCCTCAGCATCTCTGCTGCTCTACAGAACCTAGGTGTCCAATTAGGCAGATAGTGCTCTCTATAGTGTTTGGGGTCACCATCCATATTGTAACCTATGTGAATGGTGCCTCATACAACCTACATGAGTAGTGCACACCCTGTACAGCTATACACAGCAGATGTGCCTGCGGGCACCTCCTAACTATACAAAGGTGAAGAGTGGCCTTAGCCAAAACATCACCTGCTCCACTCCAGAGCAAAAGAATTTTACCCACCTCTTCTAGATTTGTAACATTTCTGTATTTCTACCATATATTTATTCATTTGTTCATTCAATAAATGATTGTTAAAGGCCTGTTTGTACTGTGGTAGAAAGTGAAAATACAGTAGGGGTGCCTGGGCAGCTCAGTAGGTTAAACCTAAAACTCTTGATTTTGGCTCAGGTCATGATCTCAGTGTTGTGAAATCCAGTGTCATGTAGGACTCTGTGCTCGGAGTAGAGCCTGCTTAAGACTCTCTCTCTCCTGTTCTCCCCTTTCTCTGCCTCACTCCTACAATTCCCCACTCCTGTCGGTTTACACATGTTCTCTCTCTCTCTCTTTCAAAAGAAAGAAAGGTGGGGGGGGGGAGAAAAGAAAATACAGTAGAGTAGTCTGAAGAATATGGGGGTAAGGGGGCACCATGCAAGTGTCTAAGTTGGAAGGTGCAGGGGAGGAGACGTGAAGATATAAATCTGAAGACTGTGGATGGGGGGCCCACACTTTCTATACCCTCATGGAAACTTCATCGTTTTTAGTATTTTGAATAAGCAAAAGCATTAATTTGGCAACTTTTTTCCCTATGTTTTTTTTTTTTTCCTTCTTCACATGATGTCCCTGACCCTTACCTAGGAAATTGCCTGAAGACCTAATTGCAGACGTTAGTGAACTAGATAGTCTTCCTTCAGAGATCCTGACACTTTCTCTGCTTCTATCCCTGAGGTGAAACGATCTTATATATAATAACATTATATGGTATTTGGTTAGCTCAAACAGCATAATTTAATTCTATTTATTGAAGTGCCTGCCATTTAGTCTAAGGAGGAGCTGGAGTGAGGAATGTGTGGTTAGGGAAGCCATACATGCAAAAAGTTTAAGCCTAAGGTTCTCAAAGTTTGGTCTCTAGAAAAATATCAGTATCACTTGGGAAATTATTAAAAATTCATATTTTTTTAACCCCAGCCCAGACCTACCAAATCAGAAAATCTGGGGGTGGGCTAGCTGTCTGTGTTTTGACAAGCCCTCCAGGTGATTCTGTTATTAGTTAAAGTATGAGATTCACTGAGTTAAGTAATATCAAGAGATGAAGCTAATAACAATTGAAAAACCAAGCACATTTTAAGTGGAGCCATACAGAATTATGTAATTAACTCATTTTGGTCAAACCAGCACTAGTTTGGATCTTGGGTATATTTTTCTTTTCTTGCTGAGTTCTTAAAAACCAGAAGGGTTTCAGTATCCACACTATTGCAAATAGCCATAGATGGATTTGTAAAAAGATTGATTGTACACTTTCATTTCCTCAAGCAGTCATTTATTCATTAAGATAATACTAATTCCCTGGGCAGCAGACAAAAGACTAGAAGACATACAACAGCTGAAGGAAATGAAAAGGCGACAAGGCTAAGAGAACAAAGATGAGGATTGCCACGGTCCAGAGGTCCAGAAGGTGGCTGTGGAGGAAGTGTTTTTTATGCTCCTGCTTCTATTGGATCCTTCAGGAAATGAAAATGTTTTGAGTCTTTTCATTTAGACCTCAAGGAACATGGAATAATGATTCATATGAAGGATCTTAAATTTAAGCAGATAAAAAAATTGGCCTTGACTATACACATATAAAATCAAAGTCCACAAATTTAATTATTGCTTCCTCTGATTAGTTGATCTTCTGTCATATTTACCCCTCTGGTGTAGAGGGTAAAGGGTTACCTCTACTTTTAAATTCCTTTGATGTATCAGGAATAGCAATACACAAAAATTTCTCATTTACTCATCAATAAGTATTTACTAGGCTTATCATGTTATCAAACTAAGATGCTGTAAAAGATACAAGATAGAGGGCAACATGAACCCTAACTTTAGTGCATTCAGAATCTACCAGGAGACGGCTGCCACTGCACAAGTAAGCATAGTAAAACTTAAAAGTGAATTTTCCATACGATGGTCAAAACAAAGGACAATGAAAGCTCAGAAAAGTGTTCCTTTTAGCTTTGGTCAGATTTGGTCTACAATCACATCAAATCCTCATTAATTAGGTTCTTATTCTCTTTTTTACTGTCACTGGCAAACTAAATTGCTGCAAAAATAATCCTCTCCCATGGGAGATCTTACAGAGAGACTCTAAATGCCCTGCCAAGCTGCCCAGAATTTAGCTCTGAAAAGAATGGCCAAAGAGGTCAAAGAGGCAAGCAAGAGATTTTTGAAGAATTTGGTCTTTAAGGGTATGAGTGTGTACAGTGCCAAAACCTGGGGGTAGGCAGCTGAGGTCAATCGGTATTAATTGCTAACACCTAGAGGTAATTAGCAGTAATTACCCAAAGGAGCGAGGGGAGCAGCCAGACATTTAAAGGCAGGATTTCCAGAAACTCCGACCATACCAGGAACCCAAGAGTTTCTAGGTAAGAGATAATAAATGAGTTTTCTACAGTAATTTACTTAAAGAGTGTTTAAATTGCACTACAAAAGATCCCTGAAGGAAGCTTATGTATATTTTATTAAAACTTACAGGCCCTCTCAACCAAAGGTGGGGTTTATTTGGCTATCCCTTGAGTCTGAGCTGGTCTTAGGACTGGCTTTAACCAATAAAATGCAGGGAAAGTGAAATTAGATTACTTATGCTTGTAGGTCTTAAGAGACCTTTCAGCTTCCATCTTCACCTTCTAGGAATGCTGCCCTGAGATTATCCTGTGAGGAAGCTGTCTAACTACTGGACAATGAGCAACATTGTGGAAAAGATCCAGGCATCCCAGTGGATGGCACCAACTTCACACTTACGAGTGAGTGTGTCTTGGATTTTTTCAGCTAATGATGTATCTTGCAGATTTGACACTCAAGGTAGACTTTTTTTAAAACCTTCCTCCCCTCTATGGAAAAATTATTTTCAATAATAATAGTTATAATTTTATTGATATTTTACTTTTAAAATAAACAGTTGGCAATTAAAATAATGAATACATATCAATTTGAAAGATTCAAACAGAGCAAAGTATTTTATGATTTAAATTAATTAAATTAATGAATTAAACATTGTTTACCAAACAAAAACATTATGCCTGACAATTCTTACTTTGTCTTACCTTTAGCAAGATTTATTTTGTAAAATAAAATCTCTGAGGAGTCATTGGGCAATGATTATAAAGACAAGGAAACAGAACTTGGTATCATTGTTAATTTCAAATCTTAAAAGAATATGTAGTACCAGAGGGTTGGAGGTACAAACTGCAGACAAAGAAAGTTTGGACAATTCTAAATCATTATGAAATTATTCTTAAACATGTGTAGCTGATACTGTGTGTGTTGGGGCACCAACTGTAGTGAATTCTCTAACTTCCCAGTAGAATGCAATGTTTTATTAAAGGACATGTAATAAAATATACTAATTTGAAGCTTATGTATATATTATTAAAACTCAAATACTCCAGCATTGTTCAGAAATTCAAACAATGCTACAAACTCTCCTTCCAGAATTCATGTGTTAAAACCTAATCTCCAAGGTGATGGTATTAAGAAGTGGGGCCTTTTGGAGCTGATTAGGTCATGGAGGTAGAGCCCTCATTAATGAGAGTAGTGGCCTTCTAAAAGAGACCTGAGCAACCAAATAAAGACAATTTTCATATGATCTGATATGAGGAATTTGAGAGGTAGGGTTGGGGCATCTTGTGGGTGGTAGGAGGGAAAAATGAAACAAGTTGGGACTAGGGAAGGGAGACAAACCATAAGAGACTCTTAATCTCAGGAAGCAAACTGAGGGTTGCTGGGGGGTGAGAGTGGAGGGATAGGGTGGCTGGATTATGCACATTGGGGAGGATACGTGCTATGGTGAGTGCTATGAATTGTGTAAGACTGATGATTCACAGATCTGTACCACTGAAGCGAATAATACATTATATGTTAACAAAAAAATTTAAGAAAAATTAAAAGACCCGAGAGAGCTCCTTAATCCCTTCTGCTGTGTGAGGATACCTCAAAAGAATGGCCATCTATGAACCAGGAAGCAGGTTCTTACCAGAAGCTGACCATGCTGGTGCCTTTGTCTCTAGACTTCTAGCATCTAGAACTGTGAAAAATCAATTTCTGTTGTTTATAACTAACCTGGTCTGTGGTAGTTTGTTATAGCAATTGGAATAGAATAAGATGACCAACTATTATTTTTACCCCAGAGAGGAATAATTTATCACTGACACTATTCAGAAATATTGGCACATGGTGGTAATCAAAAGTTGGTCGACTTTTAGTAATTTTAATTTTTTTGAAATTCCACAAACAGTGGATCTCATTGCCTGTACCATGGGTGGACTGCTTCTAGACATTTCAGTTCCCATTTTTGCAACACCATGGATGAATGAGGAAAGAGTGGTAGAATTGCTGGGCCAATCCAAAGAACTGTCAGAAATAATAGATGGTTATTCTGTGCTACCAAGTTCTGAGGTAATTACATAGCCATAGATAACTGGTAAAGGGAATAATCACTTAGAGCAATTGGCCTAGATTTTTCCTTCTGAAGCCAGAAACAAATATAGGAGCTCTGAATATATACTGATCTCCATCTTTTAAGTTGAAGGTAAAGATTTAGAGAATATATGTGTATGTTGTGGCTTATTAAAAAAGGTGAAGTTATCTTAAGATAGGAGGGGCGATTTAAAAAGGAAACAAGAGAAAAATGTTTCTGTGGGAACTGGAGATTTAAAATTATGAAGATGTTGGTAAGTGGGAGAATGTTTCCAAAACAAAAACAATGACAGAAAACAAAAGCAAAACAAAACACAAAGACAGTGCGTAACCTCTTGCATAAATCCTTTATAGTGTCCTGAGTATGAAACCAGACATTCAGGAGTGGGATCTGAATATCCCTAAAACAATGAGGAACCATTCTAAATATTAGAAAGACAGAAAACTGTCCTCCAAACCAGGAGGAATAGCACATTGTGGGGATTGTTATTTTCCTCTCACGAAGCTTTAACATAGCTTTTACTTAGTTGGTGGGTAATTTTACTGAGAAATATCTAAGACAATGGAAAAATTTGGCATAAATAAAGTCCACTAATAACTTTTATGTAGGTTTCAATTGTATAACCAAAGGTAGATGTTGTTTCCATAAACAGTACTGAAAAGTCTACAAATAGGAAACTGAAGTCACAGAAAACTGGAGTTATTTTAAACATTTCCTTCCATTAATTTTATGATTTTTATAACTTTGATTTTTTATTTCATGATATTCCAAGCATTTCTTTCTCAAAGAATGGATTCCTTTGGTCATAATTTGGCAAAGTTGAAGTGCATATTGTGAAAATTGGAAAGACTGCAGATATGGATAGCTTGTTCGGGTGAAAATAAGCTGAAACTTGTAGAGATGAGAAATTCTTGGAAAAAATGAAGAGCTGTACGTTCTAGCTGCTGTAAAATACAGAGGATGTCTATAGGTCACAGAACAATAATGGTAGATGTGCTAGTGACAAGGAATGATCAGTGCTGGCGATTATCTCAGGTGGTCGATGGCAAACAGAACTTGAAAACTTAATTTTGAATGGTGAATATAAACTCTCATGTATCTCATGTACTGAGACTTAATGGGTAGAAATTTAGGAATATAATATTGACAGTGAGAAGTATATGGCTTATTCAAACAACATGGAGTGTAAGGGCATACACAGTAGGATGTGATAATGTGATTTATAATAAATATATATTTGGCCTTTGTCCCCATTTTGGAAGAGCTCCTAAATCCCTTGGAATTTACTGAGTGAAGAGAGCATAAAGGTGTCTTTTGTTAGGTTAATGAGGTGACTTTTGGACTACATCTGTGTCAGGGGGCTGGTTGCCTGCGGAGCCAACCATGTGATTAGAAAGTGGAAACTTTCAAAACTCTCTCCTCCAGGACCTCCTGGGAAGGAAGAGAGGTTTGAGATTGAGTTCAATCCCCAGTGGCCAATGACTTACTCAATCATGCTTATATAATTAAACATCCATAAAAACTTAGAAGGCCAGGATTCAGAGAGCTTCCCAGTTGGTAAATACATGGAGATTTGGGGAAAATGGTGTGCTCAGAGAGAACATGGAAGCTCTGTACCCTTTCTTCATATCTTGCCCTATACATCTCTTCCATCTCACTGTTCCTGAGTTACACCCTTTTGTAATAAACTGGTAACCTAGTAAGTAAAATATTTTTCCGAGTTCCATGAGCCGCTCTAGCAAATTAATCAAACTCAGGGAAGGGGGTCATGGGAACCTCTAATTTATAGCTATTCCATCAGAAAAACCTGGACTGGCAATTGGTGTCTGAAGGGTGTATACATGGGTGGGGAGGGAGTCTTGCAGGACTGAGCCCTTAAATTGTAATCTAAGGAGGGCATTCTTGGAACCTCTAATCTATAGCCTAGGTCAGAAGCACAGGTGAAACCCGAGATTGAAGTTGTCATCTGAAGTGGAGGGCCATCTTGTGGGACTGAGCCCTTAACCTGTGGAATCTGATGCTATCTCTGGTAGATAGTGTCAGAATTGGTTTGAGTTGTGGGATACACAACTCATGCTTGAAGATTGTTTGATGGGGTGGGGAACACCTCTTACCCCACCACTCTGCACACGTGTGCGCACACACAGGAATTGCTGGATGGTCAGAATCCTTTCCGTAAAATAATCCATTCTTAATAGAGCAGAGGTATGATGAATGGTGGAGAAATCTGGGAAAGGATATAAAAAGAGAAAAACAGACCTGATATTTCTGTGGAATGGTTTAAAGGCTGCATGGTCAGAGAATGAAAATGAGGTTTTCATGATAAAGATTACAAAATTGGTAAAGAGGCAGTATACAAAGTCATGGCAAATTTTTAATTAATATCCATATGTTGTTGGAAGTCTATTGAAATGGGAGTTGGTACATATTAATTTTCTTGGTGGTAATAAACTTAATAATTATGAAAACATGAAAGGAAACTCTATTGTGGGCTTATCAATAAGAAAAAAACATGGGTTGATTAAAGAATTTGTCAGGAAATTTGGATTGGAAGTGACTAAGACATGAGAGATACTCTTCATAGGCCAAGAAGGGGGAGGTGGACTTGGCCAGACCTGATTCCCAGCCTTCTCAAATGGGTTTACTTCAGAAACTTAGGAGAATCAAATTATAATTCCATAGGCAAGGATTCAAAGTGAACCAAAGCTAAAATAAGGTGGAAACACCTAATAACAACAGTGGATAATTGAGTTTCTACTACAAGCTAGTTACTGTTGGAGGCACTTTGAATATCCTATTTCTAGAAAAACATTTTGGTTTCACATTTACCACAGACCCTGCAGAGGAGAAATGGCATTGGAGGTGTGTGAGTGGAGAGGGTGGGGGGACCAGGGTGACCACTTATAGATAAGCTCAGATATTTTTAAAGACCACATGTGGAAAGTAAAGGAAGACATCCCAAATAAAGGGTAAATGTAAAATTGTGGTTTAAAGCTGTAGGAAAATGTTATGAATATACTGGGCTCAAAATATGCTGAGACTTGAGAAAGATGCCAACCTAGAATAATTTTCAAAAGAAGGAATTAGGGTCTGCTTGTGGTACATCCTGGATAGCAATGACAGACATGCTGTTCAATACTCTTACTTGCTTCCTTCTCTGTTAGGAAAAAGCTTCAAACTGGAAAGAGAGCAAATATAGCTAAGCAGTGTTTCCATGTGTGAGGTGGGGGATAAATGGCAATGAGAAACTTGCTGTTTTGAATGTTTGTGTCTCTTGATCTTGGCCCTGAAGGGACTTGCAAGAGCTATCCTGGGAACACTGTTGGTGATATTTGTGTACTCATGTTGCTGAGAGAATGCACCAACTGAAGCCAGATACTCTAATTTTGAAAAGAATACAAAGTGAGCTCTAGGAGCTAATAGAATTTTCTTGTTTTCTTCATGTTTAGTTGTTTTCCTTCTCTGATTCCATTGAAATGACCTCATCCTGGTATCACAGTAGTTGACACACTTTTTCATAACTTTTTGCTTTTATCATATCTAGACTGCAATGTCCTTGAAGGTAAGGACTATCTTGTATTCATTGTTATTTCTCCAGGGTCTGTCACGGTGCACTGAATCACCATGAGGATTTCTGCTTATTAATCAGTCTCTTGCTCTCATGCTCCCTCTCTTCATTGTCTTCTCTC
>PISX010010762.1:47962-68781 GCA_004024625.1 Mellivora capensis
CTCTGGTCTCTCTCTCTCTCTCTCCCCCCCCAGTCTCTCTGCCCCCCAACCCTCGGTCTCCACCTCCCTGAAGCCCCTGGTCTGTCTCTGGTCTTTGTCTCTCTCTCTCTCCCTCCCTCCCTCTCTCTCTCCCCATCAATATGTTTCTTTCTCTCCCTCAGTCTCTCTTCCTTTCTCTTCTTTTTTTCTTTCCCTTCAAAAAAGAGACTACAATCATTTAGCTATTGATTCCATGTAGGAATTGCTTCCAGGCATTTGTCGGAAAAATACTTAAATATTTTTATAAATTTTGAATTCTGGTAAAAATCAGTTGAGGAAAAAATGGAAAAAATCACAATTCTCCTGCAAGAATTAAAGCCTAGCTATGAACATAAAGAATCCACTGCTGTCAGGTTGAAATGAAGAGCAGGAAATGCTGATGTGTAATGTTCAAGCCTCTGAGGTTAAGGCCACCAGATCCTAGAACTGGACACATATTATAGTGGCATACAGAAGAGTTTCACAGCTTGAAAAATTCTCTGAAAATCTGCCTGCTCATCCCATCTCCCCTCCTCCCATAACTCTGAGAATCACTGGTCTTTACCATCCCTATAGTTTTGCCTTTTTCAAAATGTCCTATAGTTGGAATCATACACTATGTAGCCTTTTTAGACTGGCTTCTCTGACTTGGTAATATGCATTTAAACTTCAACTATCACACAATTTTCTAACTCTGTTTAGATTAGTTATATAATATGCCAAGGGTATCCATAAATGAGAGGGCCTACATATCTTGACCCCTGAAACTCTTCTAGGAAAGTTAATTTCTCAAAATTTTGATTTCCTCATTAGTAAATGGAGGGTAAAGCAAGGAAATAAAATATTACTGTCAGTAAAAGCCTTATGTTCAGTTCTTTCCCGTGAGGGACAGAGTGAGTTCCTATGGCACTTGGTTCCTTCTTTTTGGGAATAATTTAGGAGAGACTTCATTTACTACTCCTAAGACCTGTCCATGGGAAACCGGGTGCTGAGAGATTATAGACCAATATGCTCTTGAATATAGTCAGTAACGAGAAGCTGAATTTAGAGGGACTTATGATTAAAGATTCAGTGTATGTTGAAGGTTAAGAGGGGCTGGGTGGTAGAATAAAAAATGAGTGTGATAAGTCTCCATGCACTCATAGAGGGTGTTTGGCATGCTCAGGTATCCCATGGATTCTCAGGGCCCAGTGCCACCTTCACATGGGGCATTTGTTATATGAATTATACATTTTTTGTGTTTTTTTTGTTTTTACAAAATGTTTTATTACTTGAATAGCATGCCAGATATTTTTGTTTGACTTCCAGATATATTTTCTATCTTTTTCCATTCTCTCTCCCGGAAGACTGATCTGTGCAGACTACATCAATAGGTCCCACTCAGGTACAGAGATTGTTTCATGACTCTGTCAAGTTCTAAGATATTTCCTGAAGTTTGCAGGGGGGGGGGGCAGTGCATTATGTCACAAGGCAACTATCCATAAAATGAATGAACTGTGAGAGATCATAGAAGATTGTATGGATTATGTTCTTTACATGTTCAGTTTCTCTGTCTAGTAGGTGCAGAAATGATAGGCACAATTATTACCACATGTTCCATTCTTAGGGCTAAGAGTATTTTGGTTTTCTTCAAAGATTAAATGTGGCAAAACAGTACAAATTTGTTTCAGTTTTAGAAAGGGACATCTGGGTTATGACAGTCATATTTTTTACTCCTTTTCCTTCTTTACTTCCCTTTTCCTTCCTCCCTTCTCCACACTGCTTGAATAATGTAAAATGAGCACTGGTATAAAAGCATGGGTATCTGGAAAGCACAGATTTCTCAGAAAGGACTGCCACCTAAGCAGAATTTGACACGAGCTCTTGGACTCTTCCTTCCATTTTAATGATCTTCAGGATATAGTCTTTAGATAACAACAGATAAACAGAAGCCTTTAGCTAACTGATAGTGAAAACCTGCCTAGATGGATTACATTTTATTTTTAAGCTCAAATTTACAACACATGATGTATATGTGATATTTTGCTACATTGGAGGTTATATTTTTTCTAATTTCTTTTCCATTATTCACATTACTAATTGGTTATATTTAGGAAATAACAGGTTATTTGGCCCTTGGGGGAAAGTCCCCAATGTCTCTTATCTGTATTGTTTGGGATCTAGAAAGCAAGCTGATTCACTCCTAGATATTATTAAAATGTTTAAATCTATTTCATTATTGTTAACAGGAATTTTTAAGAAAACGTTTCATGAAATGTAGGCTAAATCATAATATAGTCGAGTGAAATCCCTTATTTCAATCCAGCAATTTATACTTCTCTATAATTTTTACCTATTCTCTTGTATGCCACTAGCATAGCAAATTTTCATTATATTGTCATTTCTTATATTTCTGATGAATAATTACATTTATGACTGCAAAGATTCCCATATAAATGGCTAAGTTCCATCCACCCATCTTCTATTCATCCATTCATTTATGTTCCAGGAGATGTACTAACATGTGGAAAAGCAAAAAAAAAGAAACAAAATTATTACTCCATGAACTCACAAAACTAAATAGACAGACAAAAAATAGTGTGATGTGGTCAGGCTGCTAATTTAGATAAGGGTGGTCAGTGAAGGCTTTTTGAAGGAGAAGGGGCAAGAAGTCAGAAGCTGGGGGCTGGGAAAACCATAAGGTATAGTTGAGCTAAAGTGTAACTGGGAGTTACCTGAATGATTAGTGGTAATGAAGATCTGAAGCTGAAGTTTATGCACAGACATAAAAGTCTGAGAGATGTCGTATTTGGGGACGTAGAACATGGGAGATAGGGGAGAGTCATGAAAGATGTTCCCAGGATTACAGGCAGGTACGAGGTCATAAAAGCTCTCTTATGAGCTGGGAAAGTTTGCAATGTTCGCAGAACACCCTGGCAAGCCATTGATGGGTGTGGAGTAGAGGACATACTGGAGATGAACAGATAAGTATGTTTTGTAATTTTTATTTATAAACTCATTTTGAGTAGATTATTTTCTCTTTCCTTCTACATAACCCCTCCTATTTATTGGGTTTTTATTTATTTCAACTCTTTGTTCTGGGACTGACAGTCTACAACCAGTTTTAGATTGTTGGCTCAAGCGTCCATCCCATGATGACATTGAGGGACGTTCCAGATACAGTTACCAAAGCTGAAGACCATTTGGTCACGTGATAGTTATAAGACTGGTCAGTTTCTTTTAGCTCTGTTTGGTGGTCAGCTTCTTATAAGACCTAGACCAATAATAAAACCATTACTTTCTTTTAATGTCCATTCATGTGTGGGCGAATCTTGTTTTAGCTCCTCTTTTCACAAAGTAGCCTGGGTCTAATACTCTACCTGATATTGGACACCTTTAGTCCTTAGTATGCTGGAAGAAATGAATTCCTAATTGTCTCTGCTTGCTTCCGGAACCCAAGCTCAGGAGACCAGGGCCTTCATACTTGTATTGCATTGGATTTCTGTTTTATTTCTACTCTACGGAGACCCTTACTTTTTTTGTATGTATATGTTGGTGTGTATGTGTATATATGGCTATTTCTTTTTAAATTTTTCAATTTTGTATGTTTAGAATAGTGGGAAAGTCTGAAAATATGAACTGCTACTTGACTGGAAATTCGTCATTCCCTTTGGAGAATTTCAAACTTTTCTTTTTATATGTCCTGTTTATTTTTTGTTAAACTTATTCCTAATTTTTTAATCTCTTAAAGATATTAGTGTGATCTCTCATCCATTATAATTTCAACCTGGATATTTTTTGTGCAAAGAAAAACTTCTATATATATACATTTACAATAATATGATATATGTAAGTACATATATTTGCAATCAGTATCTTAAATTCTATTTTCTGATAGTATTCATAGTATATTTGCTAGTGTTTCTATAAATATAATTTTAATATTTAAAAATGACAATTTTGCCTATTCTAATATCTATACTTTATTTTTTAAATATGATAACTAACTTCAAGGATATTATTGTCTTATTACTAACTTTAATGGAAATAATTAATGTTTTACCATACTATATGATTCATTATCTTTTTTTGATCCATCCGATTGTAAATTTTAAACTACTTTTTACATTAGTCTATTATCATTAACAATGATTTATACCTTAAAGATTGTATTTTAACTTGTACATAAGCACTCATTTATTTCATTTTTGTTATACAATTAAGGCTTTTTATTTAAATATGGGTTACTAGTTGGATATTTACATCTTTTCTTTATCATAAACCATACCTATAAAACATTGTATGTGATTTTTTTTTAAGTACCTGAGATTTTAAGGTATTTGTGAAGCAATATGATTACATAATACTTAAAAACTGTAAGACCTTACCCCAAACCATTATAGTTTTCTGAAGTACTTTTTAATGGCTCATACTTCTGGGTCATTCCAAACAATCTAACTTAATTTTCTCAGAAACAACTCTTTTTTGGCATTTAAGTTTTCATTGTGGTAGCATCTAATTTACTTATGTTATAGCACACTATGACTAATATAAATAGCTTTCGGAACATAGAACTTAGCAAGTATACATTTAATAAGTTGGAGCAAAAATGGATGAATGCACTGAATAGTAGTCTACTATCTGCCAGGATTCACAAATCCATGATCAATAATTTCTTTTTTGAGTGAAACCTGAGCAGTTATTATTCCTAGAAGTTGACCAAGTAGATGTCAATTAAATATGCTTTTGAAAAATATATATATCTGTCAAGTTAAGGAAGGTCATAGCATCGAGTTTATTTTTTTAATTAGAATCATCTATTGAATTGCAATATTCATTATTTTAATTATTGTAATTACAATATATTCTAATGTGAGTTTTTATGCTTCTAATATTAAGCCATCTTTGCATTCTGGGTATATTACTATTTAAATTGTATTATCATAATACATTTATTAACAGTTTATTAATTTGATTACATTATCATTTTAATATATCCTAAAATTACTGGCTATCTCTTTATCTAGGATTCTTGTACAGAAATTCATATGTGAAATTTGCCTATGACTGTTGCAAACTGCCATCATATTGTGGCGATTTTTAGATTCTTTTGAGAACTCAAACTTGAATTTTGTCATGGATGGAGTTTTTAAATACAGGCACACCATGTTCTCTTGTGCTTGGCTTTATTATGCTTTGTAGATAGGTTTTTTGAAGGTTAATGGCAACCCTACAACAGGCAAGTCTACCAGTGCCATTTTTCTAATAGCATTTGCTTACTTCATGTCTCTGTGTCACCTTTTGGTAATTCTTGCAATATTTCACTTTTTCATTATTTGGTATGTTGATCTGTGACTAGTGATTGTATGACTCACTGAAAGTTCAGATAATGGTTACCATTCTTTAACAAGGAAGTATTTTTTAAATTAAGGTATATATCAGACATAGTGTCATTGCACACTTAATAGATGTTACTGTAAACAAAACTTTTATATTCATTGGGAAACCAAAAATTCATTTAACTCATGTTACTGCAGTGATCTGGAACTGAACTTGAAATATCTCCAAGGCATGCCTCTAGATGATTCCTACATTGAGAAGCTTCTTATTAATAGCCACAATAGCATTAATATCAATCATTGCTACCACCTATTTCCACTCAGCCATCCTGACATTTCTCCAGTCTCTAGTGGGGTGCTTCTGTCATTTTTTGCTTGAACAAATAAATGACGAATAAAATGAAATCTTATACTATATATCATCTACTGAGTAAATGGTGGGGCTGGGAGTAGCTTTTTCTTATTTAACATACATTTCTCTTATACCATAACAGAAAAGTAATAAAATTAAAATGATTACTGATTACTCGTATCAGATACAAGATTTCTACTGACACTAATGGAACTTTACTGGATCTATCTCAGAAAATGGATCCCAGGGATGGCAAACTAAGTTTTTCAAAATTGTTTTACTTGAGATTTTCTTCACATGGGGGTGGATTTAAGTAGATGTATGAAAATGGCAAATAATAATGCTCTTAAACACTTAGAAAATGATCAAAATGGATCTCTTTCTCTGAAATGAGATTTCTCTCATTTCTCTGAAATGAGAAAGAGATCCATTTTGATCATTTTCTAAGTGTTTATTAAATTTATTTTCTTAAATTTATTTCCAACTAGTTAGAAAACTAGTTGGATAAATTTATATCCAACTAGTAACCCATATTTAAATAAATTTTCTTAAATTTATTTTCTTACTCATTCAAACTGTACTTTGTAGTGGTAATAAGTTCTGAGGTATCTATTAAGTGTTTATAATCTTCATTGTTTTTTTTTAATTTACTCATCCTATTTGTATAGAGAGAAAGGCTGGGCAGAAGTTATGTGGGTCTATGGAAGTTATTAATATTTTAGAAGTGAGAAATGCTTTTGAAAAAGACATACATCTAATTATTACATGGGTATACATCTAATTATTACATTTCTATTTTTCAAATCAAGTATTCTATTATTGGCAGATAATTTTCTTCCTGGTGTAGGTGTAATTTCCCATTATTGAGGTTGGTAAACATGCCATGAAGTGATACCTTTATCTAACCAATGCCCATATTAATACCTGTATTTATTTTAGAATCAAGGATGGGATATTATCATGCAGAGTTCATTTTGCATTTTTCTTAGGAGACATGATTAAACATTTCTGTGTGCTGTAAATTATTTATAATGCGACACTCAGCAGCATCTTGAACTACTTGCTGATCTATCTAGAAATTCCATCTCCGATCATAGTCTGAATATTTAAGAAGGAAAAATAACCTTATTGTTGTCTTCAAAAAAACATAAAGAACTGGATTTATAAAATAAAAAGGAAATCAGATCCTGATACATGTGATTGATGATAAAGGAATCTGGAGAGATACTATAACGTAAAGTGATACAGATCCAAATATAGAAGAAACACAATAAGGCTACCTTGTTGTGAAACCAATAGAAATAAATCTTGCTGGAGATTAGCCTTTAGTTGTTAACAAAGCTGTGAAAAGAAAACATTTGGCACCTTGAAGGTTTAACAGAAGAAAACAGTTGAGCCAACAGTAGAAATATTAAACATAAATTATTAATTATTTAAGCATTAAAAAGGGCATTGAATAATAAAATTACCTTTTATTATTTAGCTTTTTTCTCTTCAGGTTTATTGACATTTTCATATTTGCACAATTTTCTTAAGGAAATTGCCAAGCATTTCTTTAGCAGGGCTAACTTGGCTTTAATTGATCTGTTTTCTGGTTTTCCCAATTTATAATTAATAGCATGAAAAGAAAAACCCATTTGTACTGCCCATCCCTGAGTAGCCATGGCTATATAATGCAGAATAGTAGATAAATATATCTTTACATTTCTATCCAGCAGTCCAGCAATAATGACTTAAGTCTGCTGCCTGGCAGAACTCCAAAGTACTTTTAAAGAGACTAAGATCTCTGAAAATGATAGGTCCATTCCAGCACACTGTGCTGAAAATCTTGTCAATTATAAAATAATTGTTAGCCATTGTGGGGTTTGAGGTAATAGGGATTTACATGACTATAGAGATTTTTTTTTTCCCCCCTGAAGAACTGTGTAGAGTCTAGCCAACAGTTCTTGGCAACATTTTAAACAGCATTAAGTTTCCTGGCAATGCCAAGGATCAGGTCCAGGGGAAACTGACTTCGTCACTGTAATTATTTCCAAGCTTACTCTGTTCCAAAACAAAGCAACTTGAGGACAGGTCTGTTGTAAATTTTCTAGGAGTGCTTACGTTCAAGGAAGGTCTTGAGGGTCTCTTCCAGACTCATGTGTTTGGACCAATTGAGATACAGTTTCTTTGATTTTTGCCAGTTGGCACTATTGCCACACTCTTAGTCAACATCTAGAATTTTAAGATTTATTAGTCCTAAGGGAAGCATGGCCTCAAATTCACTGTTCCACTGTGTGAGAGATGTCAATATGAGAGCCTGCCCAAAGAATGGGTAGCAACGTCAAGGACAAGAATTGCTTCATATCAACCCCAAACAGTAATAAATGGTTTAATTTTTATGTGTGTACATGGGCAGGGAGGAGAAAGTTCAGTCTCCACTGATCTTAACATGGATGGGAAGAATATTTGATGAACTTTTACAATATACTTAATAACTTAATGAGTTTTGAAATGAAAGGAGATGTGTAAATCATTGCAAGCTCACTGTTTTTAAGCTTGGCACTTTTTGCAGACATAACTTCTGTGACCCTGAAACCAGTGACTATAGAGACCACATAGATCATCTTACTTTTATAGGATGAACTGTAAATGAGTCACATTTGTGGAGTACACTGCCCCTACTATCACCTCATCCCAGGAAAGGGTTTGAAAAAGAACCCAGATATTTGACAATGCGTACTAGGTGAAGACCTGCCCTCAAAACCTGACTTAAGAGATTTTCAAGTTTCACACAAGAGTAGACATGACTTAGCTTTTGCATACCAGGTCAGATAAACTTTGTGCTTAACATATGTACAGTACAGCAGTTTGGTTTGTAGGAGCTGGGTTAGGCATAAGTTTTTAAAGAACGAGGGAAGAATTTATTGAAGACCTGGAGTGTCAGAGCCAGAATCAACCTTAGTCATCATTTGACTAGTCTTTTTTTCTTAGGCAAATGACTTGGGACAGAGAAACAGTGACTCGGTTGGGTCATGGCATTCATCAGAGCTGGACCTTGGAAAAAAAATCTCCTAACATTTCACTAGATTGGGGGAAAAAAATCAGCAGGGTTAGAAGCAGGTTGAAAAGAAAGATCCATGTTTTTTTTTTTTACTATGGGCATCAGTAGAATGCTTTCTCCCTCTGAAGGTCCCAGCAGAGGTCATCTCTCTATAGTCATTCAGGATTAGTTTCCTGTTGAGTCTTTGTCTCAGTGATTTGGGAAATATATAGTATTTTCAGGGAACTTTTTTTCTTTGTATTGATGGTTTCACTTTGTTCTTTTTGGTATGTTATTGCCGACCGTCATCTTTCAAAATCTTTATTTTTTTTAATACTAGTAGAAATAACTCTATTTATTATATATCATAAATAATATATATTATATATAGTAAAATTGGTAATTAGTTTGTAGTAATATCATTTATTATAAATCTATTATGTTATTATAAATAACTTTGTACTATTTACCTCTATTTATAACAAAGTGGTTGATTCAGAACAGAGTTTACACTCTTGTATGTATAGATAAGTTCTCTTTTTTTTAGAAGCTGAAGGTCTTTTTCCTTCTGTTAAAATTAGTTACACACAGGGCCCTGGTAATTGCCTATGAGGGTATATTTTGAAACCTAAAATCCAGTCCACATATATCTGATAAGCCATAAAATGTTGAACTTTTTAGTAATATTGTTATAATTTTCTTAAGGGTACCCAAATGCTTTAGAAAAGCAGTGCCCAATATGGCAGCTATATGCAGCTATATGTGGCTATTTAAATTATATAGTCAGTCAAATTTAAATTTAAAAATGATTCCACATATCAAGTGCTTAATAGTGACATATGACTATGGCTACTGCACTGGGCTGCATGACTATAGGAAATTTTCATTTTCACAGAAATTTTTATTGGATCACTCCACTTGAGAAAAATTAAAGCTCTGTCCCAAGATCCTTGTGTTCAAAATGCCTACTCTACCTGAAGATTCACATGTCCATTAGTAAATGTATCAAGCATGTGATTTTCTTAAATATTTCTAATTGAGAACCACAAATAATTTTAACATTTTTGTGCTGTTTTGTTGACCTTGTCACTTTCTAGCTGTGCAGCCTTGAAAAATTTACTCCCTTTGCTTTAATTTCTATCTTTTAAAAATAGAGATCATGGGATGCCTGGGTGGCTCAGTTGGTTAAGTGGCTGCCTTCGGCTCAGGTCATAATCCCAGCGTCCTGGGATCGAGTCCCACATCGGGCTCCTTGCTCGGCAAGGAGCCTGCTTCTCCCTCTGCCTCTGCCTGCCACTCTGTCTGCCTGTGCTTGCTCTCTCGCTCACTCTCTCTGACAAATAAATAAATTAAAAAAAAAAAGATTTTAAAAATAGAGATCATAATATTCGATAGGATTGTTTTTGAGAAAAAAAATGACCACATCTATGGAGTACACTGGTAAACTGGGTTTTAATTGGGAATAACATCTTTAGGTGGAGTGCTCAGCCCACTGTCTTGGTGTATATTAGGTACTTGAATCAGCAGGTCCTCAATTTACTGCCTTTTGTCAATATACACAAATATTTAGTAATTGTTAATCAAAATATTTATACTACAACAGCTTTTCTTAGAAAACTCAGAAGTTAAAAAAAAAGCAACAAGGGATTCTCAATAACAGGTAATGGTTATAATCTGCATTTTAAAGCTTTTGTCATCCCTATAGGATTTTACCGATACCTTAAATATTTTATTTTTGTGCTTGTATATTGTTTGGTTATTGGACCTAGTTACAGTTTTTAACTGGGAAGTGGAGGATGTGATGAAGTCAAGGAGTAAAAATCAACTTTAATGTAGATTAATGGATCTAAAAGCAATACATCTTGGTTGAACCATCTTTACTCAAATTCCATGGCAATAGCTGCTGCCTCACCCAATTCATATGTTGAAGTCTTAACTCCCAATGTGTTAGTGTTAGGAGGTAAAGAATTTGGGAGATGATTGGCTCAGGAAGGTAGAGCCCTCATGAACGGGATTAATGCTCTTAGACCCGAGAGAGCTCTTTCCACCATGGTCTTTCTTGGTCTTTCTACCATGTGAACATACAATAAGGAGATGCCCATGAACTAGGAAGTAGGCTCTCACCAGACACCAAATCTGTTGGTGCTTTGGTCTTGGACTTTCCAGCCTCCAGAACTGTGGGAGACAAATGTTTGCAGTTTAAACCACCCAGTCTATAGTATTTTGTTATAGCAGCTCAGATGAACTTAAACTATAGTTTAAGGATTTTTGATAATTCATTCACATATGGCTGGCCCATAACAAGGTTCTAATCTGCAGTTACCTAAGAGAACAAGTTATATAGCCAGCCCAGAACATATTAAATTCATAATTCTCAACTATGATCATATTTTTCTAAATGAAGATTTTTAAAAACGAGCATCCAGTTACTTTCCTCTCCTTGTGATTTTCTACAGTACTTTGGCATTCATTAAGTACTTCAACATTTTGCATTTTATTTACCTTCACTTTTGACATAAATTTCTAGGTTGTCTGGTTCCCTGCCCATCCCCCTTCCCAGCTCTTAACTTTGCCTTTATGTTTTTGTGTTCTGATTCTTTTCATTGAGAAGTCATCTTTCAGTGTAGTTGTTGTTCCTTTGAAGATGATATATATTTGATCCTCTTTGTCTTTAATTTATAGCAATCTGATTATGATGTACTAAAAGTGTGGTTTCATGTATATTGATCCTGCTTGGGGATTCTTGAATCTGTGCCTTGTTGATGCTGGTCAGTTTGGGAAAATTTTGGCTATTATCTCATTCAGTATTGCTTTTGTTCCATTCTCTTTCTTTCTTTCTTCTCCTGAGATCCCAGATACATTTCTTATATGTGCTATATGTACTTTTCTGTATTTCTCACCTTTTGTTTTTCCCCTCTTTGTTTTAACCTTGGCATTTTCCAAAACTTATTTTTTTAAAGACTTTATCTCTTGAGAACAGCTTTAGGTTTACAATAAAACTGAGAAGAAGGTACAGAGGTTTCCCCATCACTTGACACCCCCCCCCACACACACATGCATGCTTCCCCCATTATCAGTATCATTCACCAGGGTGGTACATTTTTTACCAAGAATGAACCTACAAGACACCATAATTATTCGAAGTCAATAGCTTACCTTAGGGTTTACCCTTGGTGTTGTTCTGTGGGTTGAACAAATGTACAATGACTTATATCCATCATTAAAATATCTTTGAGTATTTTCACTGCCCTAAAAATCCTTTCTGTTCTGTCTCTTCATCTCCCTCCCCTAACCCTGGCCACCATTGATCTTTATACTGTCTCCACAGTTTTGCCTTTTTCAGAATGTCATGCATTTAGAATCCTACTATATGTGGCTTTCTTAGATTAGCTCCTTTCAAGTAGTATTATGCATTTAAGTTTCTTCATCACTTCATGGTTTGATAGCACATTTCTTTTTAGTATTGAATAATATTACATTGTCTGGATGACAACAATTTATCTATTAACTTACTGAAGGACACTTTGGTTGCTTCCACGTTTTGGCAGTTATGAGTAAAGCTGCTATACCCATCTACACACAGGGTTTGTGTGGATGTAACTTTTCAGTTCCTTTGGGTAAATATTAAAGAGCACAATTGCTGGGTTGTGTGGTAAGAATATGCTTACCTTGTCGTGCCTGGTGGTTTGTCGTGCCTGGTGTGGTTCAGTCAGTTAAGTGTCTGCCTTCGGCTCAGGTCATGATCCCAGGATCCTGAGATAGAGCCCCAAATCCGAATCAGAATCTTCCTCTTCCTCTACCTGCCGCTCCTCCTGCTTGGGCTCACTCTTTCTCTCTCTGAAATGAATAAATAAAATCTTAAAAAAAAGAATGTACTTATTTTTGTAAAAACTTTTAAGGTGGCTATATCATTTTGCATTTCCATCAGCAATGACTGTGAGTTTCTGTTGCTTTATGTCCTCACCAACATTGGGTGTTGTCAGTGTTTAGATTTTGACATTCTAATAGATGTATAGTGATATCTCATTGTTGTCTTATCTTGTAGTTCACTGTTGACTATAATATGGAGCACTTTTTGTATTCTTACTTGCCATCTGTATATCATCTTTGGTGAGGAGTCTGTTAAGGTCTTTGGCCCACTTTAGAATCAAGTTGTTTTCTTCTGGTTAAGTTTTAAGGGTCTTTGTATACTTTGGATACTAGTCTTTCGTTAGATGTGTCCTTTGCAAATATTTCCTCCTGGTCTATGGCTTGTCTTCTCATTTTCTTGATATGTCTTCTGCATAGCAGTTTTTCATTTTAACCAAGTCCAACTTATAAATAATCTCTTTCATGGATTCTGTCTCAGGTGTTTTAGCTAAAAAGTTATTGCTAAACTCAAGGTCACCTAGATTGTCTCCTATGTTATCTTCTAGGAGTTTTATTGTTTCATGTTTTACTTTCCATTCTGAGTTAATTTTTATAATGGGTGTAAGGTCTGTGTCTAGACTGATTTTTTTTTTTTTTTTTTTTTTTGCTTGTGGATGTCTAGTTGTTCCTATACCATGTGTTGAAGAGACTGTCTTTGCTCCATTTTATTGTCTTTGTTCCTCTAGCAAAGATCAGTTGACTATTTATGTGGGTCTATTTCTGGGCTCTCTGTTCTGTTTCATTGATCCATTTGTTCTTTTGCCAATACAATATTGTCTTGAATATTGTAGTTTTATAGTAATTCTTGAAAAAGGGAGCATCAGTCCCCCAACTTTGTCCTTTCCCTTCAATACTGTATATTGGCTTTTCTGGGTCTTTCCTTTGGCTACTCTTTTATTAAATCCAACTATTGAATTCTTAATCTCAGTTATCACATTTTTCAGTTTCAGTATGACCTTTTTTTTTTTTTAAGATTTTATTTGTCAGAGTGAGAAAGCATGTGCACAAGCAGGGGGAGCAGCAGGCAGAGGGAGAAGCAGGCTCCCCATTGAGCAGGGACCCCGATGTGGGGGCTCAATCCCAGGACAGGGGATCATGATCTGAGCAGAAGGCAGGTGCTTAACTGACTGAGTCATCTAGGAGTCCCTCAGTATGTCCATTTTTAAAAAATAAATTCTAATTATCCTGTGAAGTTTCCTGTATTTTGCTTATTTTCTTTTTAGTTACAGCTATTTCAAAATCTCTGTATGATAATTGTAATATTGGAATATCCAATGAGTTGATCTTTTGGTTATTTTTTATCTTAGCTTTGACCTTTTGGGCCTGTTTTGTAGCATATTTGATGGTTTGTATTGATTGTATCTGAAATATTGTAGAAACCTTTCTTCCAGAAAGAAATTCCTTTTTTTTTTTTTTTTTTTCCTGACAGGTAGATGAAGTATAAACAGATAAGCTCTTAGTCAATACTGGGTTTTAGACTTTGTTAGAACTGATCAATTTTTTGTTTGCCTTTACTCCTTGGATGCAGTTATTATGTTTTCTAGAGTAGAGATAGCACTTTTGGAGTCTCAGTAGAAATACTGGATTATTTATCTGAACTTCTACCTATATCAACTTGAGACAATTGACACACTTGCTCAGCATTTTGGTTTTCTAGGTGTTGCTTTCCATTTGATTTCTTGGTGTGTCAGCTTGGAACATGCACATTTTAGGAACTGGCAAATATCTGAAGAAGAAATTACACACAGAAATTTGGGCTCACTTCTCTTGAATCTTGTTCCTTCAAATCTCAGGTTACTTGGATGTTCAGAACTCTCTGTGTTCCCAACTCATTGAAATTGTTGCAAGCTCTAGCCCATTGCATTCCACTTGGCTTCCACTCCCAGTACACAGAGAACTGGCAAATTGCTAAGTAAACTGCAGACAAGTATGGAACTCACCTTCCTGTGTTTCTTCCTCTCTCTGAGAAGGTGATCCCTCAAGTCCCAGCTGCCTTGACTACTTGCCTTGGAGTTCAGATAAATACTCCTTAAAAAGGGTTGTTTTTCATCTTTTTCAGATTGTGTAATTGTCCCTTTAAGACGTTACAGTAGAAGCTATTGCATCCTGGTTGGAGGCAGTAGTCTAAGATCTTGCATTTCATTTGATCCTCAACAAATTTGTGAAACGTTCCTGGCATGAAATGGAGTCTTAGGAAGTTTAGGTAGCCTGCCATGGCACAAACCAAGTAAGATAAATAGGTGGTCCTAGTGTTCAGGTCAAGGTATTTTTACTCTTTACTCTTTACCATCAGCTAAAGCCTGAAATATATTTTGTATTCAGTTTTGGATTCTGAGAGCCACTAAACTATTTCGTTTTCATTCTATTGGATGAAACATTCATTTTATTTCCTTGTTAGTATGGTCTGTGCTGAAAAGGAAATTCTGAGCACTTAATGATGTAACAGCAGTACTTATGTTCCTTAAATTGACACAAATTTGAATATAGCTTGTACCTTTTTCCATTTTATTTCAGTAGAATAGCATAAAAACCTGCTGATTCATTTTTTATAGGTATGTTGAGCATGAGCTTCCTTCACAAATAGATGCTAAATAATCATTTATCTAGTAGTCTGGGACTCTGTTCTGCACCTGTATTGTCACACTCTTTCTATCTTCTGGAATTTTACAGTCACAGTGTTGTAGCTATGTAAGAAGATTTTCAACCTATACATTTATAATGTTCTATGTCTCTAAAATCTTAAACTAATCTTCAAGGAAGCCATTTTTGAAGATGCATCGAAGGACGATCCATGTAAGGCATCTTATTCTCAAGTAAATTCTAAACTCTCTATGAATATATGGTATTTGGATATGATGAAAACAGAAGGCAACAGAGGGATTCAACTTTGTGAATGCCACAAAATTCCACTATGTGGGTTAGTATAATGTTGTAAACCCATGACATCTATGGGGTGGGGCAAAGATAATTTTATATCATTAAACTTTGAAAGATTATTTCCACTGGCGGATTTTACTAGCACACTTTTCCTTAGAAAATATTTGTTTATCTCTTAATGTTCTCAAAATACTTTTACACTCATTATCCCACTGAATTCCCATAAGTACCCTGACAAGTAAGCAGAACACATCTTATTCTCTATTTTATAGATGAGGCTGGAGACATTGTTCCCTTCTAGTGTAACACTGCTAGGAACTGAGTAAAACTGGGACTTGAACACAGGTCTTCTGACTTTTTTACCCCAGACTTTTCTATTAGACCCAGTCTGCAATATGTATGGAAACTGAGCAAGGGCTCTCTAGAAGCTGTACTTTTGGTCCAAGTTCTAAAAGACCAAAAGGAATGATGACTTTGGTCATGGAATCTTTTCCATGTACTACACACCTGACGTTTTATATCTCCCCCTACTTCCATTCCCTGTTTTAGTAATGGGAGATCCTGGAAAAATGCCTGTTTGGCCAATGTGCTAGTAAGTCTCTGACTTTTCATTTCAATAAGTCTTTCCCTGAGGGAAATTCAGAACAATCATTTGCCCTTTTGGAGCAAGTAGCAGTAAGATTCTTAACAATTCTTGTTTTCCTCGGAGACAAGGCCCTGCAACTACCTTAAAGAAACCCAGTGTTCTGTGGGAGAATAATATTGAACAGGGCGAGGGAAGTACAGCTTGTGAGTCATAAATATTTACATTTCGTGGAAGCTTTGGGTAAGATTAAGAGGGCTGAACAGCACGACTTTCTCTGAGGAGGTGGCAGCACGTTCTCTGAAATAGCCGAGGTGATACTGCTCAGGCCTCCAGCAATAATATAAATAAAGTTTCTGAAAGGTACTTTTTCCATTGTTCAAGGCTCTGTGGGTTCATTTAAATCACTACTTTTCCAACTTTGATTGATTCTGCTTTTGTCATTTAAGGGCCATGCCTTGACCCACTCTCATTATTTGGGGAAATTTCACAAAGAATGCATACACCAAATACATGGAAATCAGAGATATCAAGACACACATTAACTCTTCTACTTCTCTTAAGCTGAATTGCTCAAAAACTGATAGCAAACACAACATAGGGATGCATTGTAACATAGCATTCGTCATTTAAGAATGTTTTTTGGGGGGGTTACTTTGATTTATTAGGGTTTGACTAGAATTCTAATTTCTTTGTTTTATTTGCATAACATGGTTATGAATGATGAGGCAGCTAGAGCCAGACGTGTTGGCTCCAAAGTTTGCAATTTAAGTAGGGAGTATTTTGCAAGGGAGGGACAGAGGGAGGGAGAATTCACCCTTATAATATGCATAGCTTGCTGAAACCTGAGTTTCCCAGACTGTCTTCTTTGAGTTCCCATATCTGTAAGAATAAAGGAAAAGCAGGAGGGGGCACAGCAGACTTGGAGAGTGGATTAGCTTTCTTAAGTGGGGTGAATACATCCCAAAGCAGGAACATTCCCATGATCCCCAGCTGCTGGCTAGTATTTCCCATTGCTGCATGCTCTCTGCAAGAAAAATATATACTGATGCAGGAGAACACCGTAGGATAATATTTTCTAACATTCTCTTCGTTCAAAAATGGATAATAGCTAGAAATTGCTCTCTGTTACCATGACTATTGCCTCAAATATAGAGACAAGTTTGTATAAAGTAGGGGAAATTGCTCCTCAGAAATCTCTTATTCCCACTTAGGTCTCCTAGCCACATCCTCATGAGAGGTCTCTGACCCAACTGTGGTAACCTGTTGGCTGTCTTCCCAGGTCTATGGAGGCAGAATATCTGGGCTTGGGTATTGGGCATGTATATTAAAACAAACAAACAAAAAAACACAACAATTTGTAGGGGATTTTGATATGATCTTTATTACTTTACTGTTGTCCACATTTACATGTCTGAACCCCCTAGCTTTAAGCCCTAGCTCTAAGTGACTGAATGTCTAATTCGAACAGTTAATGTGTGGTTGCGGCTTTGCATTCACCCTGCTTTAATGGGCTGCCCTTTTGGATCAGCATTTGCTCTTTATCAGTGACTTTCATAGCATTGTTTCCAAAGAAGTAGCCAGGAGTTTCAAGTACATGGGGGGACCATATGGGGAGTAAATTTGGGATGAAGGATCATTTGGGGAGTATTCTAAAATCTCATATAGAGGTGACCACCTATTCTAACTAAGTATAGGATTGTCTTTGTGCATAAACTTTGTGATGCTTAATGTATTGATAAAATTATTGGAAGAGCAAACTGAAATGTGATTGACTTGTTTTAGTCCAGCCTAAGGCAAGGGACCTATCTGGAAATTGCCATTTGGTTTTCCAATCCATTAAAATCCTCCAGATTTGCCCTTTGCTGCCAGTTTCACTTTCAATTTCACCTTGGTACTTGCATTAATTTTGTTTAGGAAACCCAGTTACCACACTGCAGATGAGATGGAGTTAGAAGTAGATGTGCTTAAGCTATATTGAACCTTAGAACAGGAAAAAACTGATGCTCATCAGGGACTCTCTGGGGGATGACAGGCCTGACTTTTTCTGTTGTTTTCCAATCAGCAGCCACAGTGAAGAGTCACGGTGGTTCTGACTTCTGCTCTCAGCACCACCTCTTTCCCCCAGTGGCTGAGGCAGGCCTCTTACAAAGCATCTCAGATACCAACCGAGATAGCTCAGGTATCAGCAGGAAAGGAAAAGGGGAACAATTCCTCTGGGCTATTAGAGTACTGTTTTCTTTTTCACCTTGGTGAGCATCTGAAAGACATGCCTAAGCTTTCACTCTTGGGAAAAGTGATCCTTTATGCTGATCTCACTTGTGATAAGGGAAGACACTCTCCCTTGTCCATCTGTGCTCTCCTGTTTGCTGGGGGTAGTTCTGCGGAAACAAGGAGAGGCATGGATGAAAATCCAGTTTATTGAAGAATGATGCACAAGCAACTGGTGGCATGCAAGAAGACTTTAGATGGTACAAAACAAACTTTTATATATAATTTTTAAACAGTTATGCATTATTTTTATAGCAACCTCTAATTTCTGTCAAATTAAGTGAATTTGTCATAATTGCACTGGAAAATTCTTTTTAAAAACAAATTTATTTAGTTTATAAAAGCAATCACTTTAAACAAAAGGATTAAAGATCTAATAGTGCAGTTGGTGTGCAGATAGTATAACTTTCATGGTTTAGTATGGGAATGACTGCAGTTTAGGAAATGTTGACTCACACAGGCCAAGTCAGACTGTACCTAGTGCTAGAACAGTAGGGAAATTTTTTTTTTTTAAAGATTTATTTATTTATTTATTTATTTGACAGACAGAGATCACAAGTAGGCAGAGAGGCAGGCAGAGAGAGAGGAGGAAGCAGGCTCCCTGCTGAGCAGAGAGCCCGATGCGGGGCTCGATCCCAGGACCCTGAGATCATGACCTGAGCCGAAGGCAGAGGCTTAACCCACTGAGCCACCCAGGCACCCCGTGAGTAGGGAATTTCTTAATTAAAATTTTTAAAAATCTGTAGGCCATGACTATTATGTGGAGGTTAGCAGTTTGATCCTTCATGGTCTCTCAAAATTTTAGCTCTTGAAAAATACCATTATTAGACATAGTATTATGAAGTTAAAACACACAATGTGGATTTTTAAAGGAACAAGAGGTCCTGCCCAACTCTGAGCTTTTTTTTTTTTTTTTTTTAATTTATTTATTTGTCAGAGAGAGAGGGAGAGAGAGCAAGCGAGCACAGGCAGACAGAGTGGCAGGCAGAGGCAGAGGGAGAAGCAGGCTCCCTGGTGAGCAAGGAGCCCGATGTGGGACTCGATCCCAGGACCACTGGGATCATGACCTGAGCCGAAGGCAGCTGCTTAACCAACTGAGCCACCCAGGCGTCCCCCAACTCAGAGCTTTTAATGTTCATTCTTGATTTGTTTCTTGAATCCTTAAAGCTAATTCTGAAACACTGAACTGTGAGAGCCCATTGATTTCCTCATTTAGTGTCTCTAAATCCTTTCATCTCCATGCCTAGTGCTAATACTGCTTTCCTACCCTGAATTCAGCTAATTCCTTGGGAGTCTTTCTGAAATCACAAAAAAATAAAATGCAAATGCTATTATTAATTGATTAGAAAAGATTTATATAGAAGAAAATAGAAATTCAAGATCTCAAGATCTGTATTTATTTATTTATTCACTTAACAGTAGTTCAAAAGATTTTTACTTTTTTGGAAGATACTCAGATTGAGGAAGACATTAGGGTTGATGCACTAAAGCATCTCATTTCCACTGTAGAGAGTATGTTACTAACAGGATCCAAAATACAGTGTTATCATGGTTTTGTGAGAAGAGCTTTGGAGTTAGATGTAAGTGTGATTTTTAGTTTTTCCTCATTCTAGTTATAATCTTGTATATGTCCCCTCTAAACCACAACTTCCTAAGGTACTAAATGGGAAAAAACAATATTTATTGTATGAGACTGTTATGGGATTAGTTTAGAAAAGTATAAAAAGGGCCTGGCATGTAAGCAGTATGCTTTTATCTTTATCTTTTCCTATAAGTGGAATCACCCCATTTAGCACTTTATTTTAAACTGATCTATTATGTGCTTTTATTTAATTGCTTCTTAGTTCTGGCTCCATAAATCCATTATCATAGGGGCAATGTCTTCCTGTTTGTATTATCTGGAGTACTGAGGTCAGAGTCCATGCTTAGTCTTCACAGATTAGAGAAGGATAAGATGACAGGTTAGGAAGCAGCATGCTCATAGCTTCGTGGACTGAAAGAGGCCTCTGAGTTGAGTAGTGTTCTGTCAGCGGAATGCATCACAGTGGCAGGCAGTGAAACTTTCTAATGGAGATGATGTCACAAGGCAAGGAAATTCACCAATGTTTCTTTTTTTTTTTTTTAATTTATTTATCTATGTGTCAGAGAGAGAGGGAGAGAGAGCAAGCGAGCACAGGCAGACAGAGTGGCAGGCAGAGGCAGACAGAGAAGCAGGCTCCCTGCCGAGCAAGGAGCCCGATGTGGGACTCGATCCCAGGACGCCGGGATCATGACCTGAGCTGAAGGCAGCCACTTAACCAACTGAGCCACCCAGGCGTCCCTCACCAATGTTTCTTATAGTGTGCAGTGTTTTCCTGCCCCCAGGCAACTGATGACTTCTTCTAGATATCTACCTTCAGTCACATATGTTGCAATCTGAAGCCTTCTCTCATTCTTCCATGGAGATAGGGAGCTTTAATCACTATTCTT